>VZTL01040134.1:0-11009 GCA_013400535.1 Scopus umbretta
AGCCAAGGTCAACTCACCACAGTAAAACAAAGGCACAAAGGACTGGGAAAAAAAGTCAGCTGCTGCAGTAGGAAAACCAGTGTAAAGTTTTGTTGCTGTGCCTTGGCACTAGAGAGTGCATATATCCACAGCAGCAACAACTCAATGTACAGCTACTAAGTCATTGCTTACAAGCTGCAGTTGGTGTGATATTGTCTTAGTTCCTCATGTTGCTTCCCCAATATCTACAACAAGTGCTGGTATGGTGCAAACAAAACTGAAAATGTCTATTAATGTTTATTAGCAGCTTCTCTTTATTTCAAAGGATGAATCATCTCTTGGCTCCCTGAAACTCTCAGTTAATCTTAGCCACTCCTGCACTGACTCATACTCACTATTATTATTATTATGGAGACTCCAGTGAGATACTCCAGTCCATGTTACTAGTGCCATAACACATATCTGATTCATCCCAAACAGCATATTGCAAGCGAGCATGGTATGATCCCAGGATGTACAGGACAATGAAAATATAAAATCAGAAATCTGAAATATTTTTGTTAAAGGATTAGCAACTGGACAAGGCACTTGATAGCTCTCAACAATACACTGCTGCTTGAGTGATTTAGGCCAAATTAGAAGGTACAAGAGCCCTACAAAGTCCTAAGGAAACAGAGAAGGAAATCATTCACTTGCGGGCAGGGCATCATTGACCAGGAGCTTCCTCATTCATGCTCTTGCCTCAATAAAAAAAGGGGAAATGCACTCTGACCCCTAGGGACCATTTTAATCATTCAGGTTTCTCTCCAGAATCTTGAGGAGCTTATTGTAAATGTGTGCATACCTGGTAATCTCTCCACTAAAGGATGTTGCTATGGGCCTACCACTATCACATACAACAGGTGCTTATATAATAAGATCCAGAGCAAGTCAGGATTGTCACGGCTCCACGCATGAGTCTTTACAACTCCTGAACTGCCTACTAGAAACATGTAAAATTAAAGGTGCTATTCCTTAAACCTATTAGTTAAGCACCCATTTGCTAAGGATTTCAGACACATTAGTAGTGCAGTAGCGTGATCCCTTAATGGACTATTAGAGCTTCAGGTTACAAATATCCTGCTATGACTCCCATCAGTACCAAGTTTTTATCCGGGTCACAGGTAATACCGCCACAACTCCTACCCAGCTCCATAGCAAATCGATTATGTGGTCTACTGCCTCTACTCGAAAGCTGCCTCCCAATCCTGCAGAGGTTTGTTGTTTTTTTGGGGTTTTGGTTTTTTTTTTTTTTTGGGGGGGGGGGCAGAATTGGTTGGTTGGTTTTGGTCTAGTGTGTCCCCCCCCTTCAAGTAACATCTCCCTTTCTTGTTCCTCCCACTAGCTTTTGCCACTAGGAAACTGAATAGGAGAATTATCCATGGGTCCATCAATACACAAGCTGGGGAGGTCACCTGAATTAAAACATACTCCTGAGCTTGCTTAGACTGGAATGCACAGACCCCTTGGCAGTGTTACTCTAATTGAAATGATTTGAATGTAAAAAAATAAGAAAATAAAACAAAACAACCTCATTCTATTTTTGTTGGACATGGAGTTGGGAAGGATAAGACAGAGAGAAGAAATAACTTCTTATTCTTAATTAGAAGAAGATACTTTTCCCTATTTCTCATACCTCCCTTTAGTAAATGAAATATCAAAAATTTGCTACTGAATTTAATACAAAGTGTGATTACCAGACACAATGGTTCACCTGCAACATTGCACTCAATATTCACAAGCATAGTTATCACGGAGGATAAACCTAATTACTAGTAATCAGCCCTCCTCCCTCTCACAGTCAAAACCAGACTTAATTTTATTTTATTCTAAGAAATAACCTTACTGAGTCTGATACCCTGTTCTGTGCAAAGACTATATGCATACCCTCTCATGCTCTGGATCACTCAATAATCCTTTATATTCAGTGTTCTTTATAGCCTGCCAAAGGCTAATCCAGACAGAAGAACTGTTTATGCAGACCTTTTGCATAGAAAATTTCACCTTAGAAAGCATGTCAAAAAGAACTTACAATGTAGGAAGGTTTAAGAAACTTTGCGAGCTAGTAACCTACACAATAATTAACCAAGGTAAAATCCTGTTCAAAGCAGAGAGTATTTTCATACTCTAAAGATGTTCTACTCATGAAATCTCAGGACCTTGGCTTTTTTATTATTTTTAAACCCTTTTTGGTTCCTCTAACTTATCCATAAATTCATCTGCCTTTCTGACATGCCTCTTATTTCTCACCTCCCCCCACCCCATACACCCCATAGCTGCTTTCTTCAGAAAAGGCTAAGCCTTCCTTCTCTTCATTTTTCTCCAGTGCCTACTTTTATTAACTGTTCCGATGTCTCTTCCTTCTATTTACCCGTTTTTAAGTTGTTTCATTTTGCCCTTTTAAGTGCACATCTTCAAAGCTCCCGATAACACCAGTCTTCTGGGTTTTTTAATCCAAAATTCTTTTTACAAGATCTTGGGACTGGGAAGATTATTGTTTCTCTCCTTACAGGACACAGCTTCCCCCTTCAAATCTTTGTCCCCTATTTTCTGATGAAGCTTTTGCCATCTAAATAAATGAGAACATATACAATGCTGTAGAATAAAAATGAAAAGGGGCCAAATGAAACAAAACAGCAAATGTAATGTAAACTCAGCCAAGTCTTGCAATAATGTAGCACATAAATGTGAATACAGTTCATACAGAAAAATTAAATAAGAAAACTCATAACTGATGCAAAAAGGTGCGACAATCCAGACCACAGAGAAGCTAAATAAGGCAAATCAGGACTTACTCAATCCACCTACATTACCCATCTTCAAATTTGAGATTAAAGAAACCAATTATTTCTCGTGTTTTGTTTATCTTTTCCATCTAACTGCACAAAGCCAAGATAAATCTGTTCAGTAAAACTGAGCAAGAATTGCAGTGACCTTAACAATAGATCTCTAACAGTGGTGGTATATAGATCACTATGGTTTTACTGACAAGACATTCAATTTGTGTACAGCGATTCTCTTGTAAGTGATAAAACACACCACTATCACTGTTAGATGAGATAAGAAAGGACAGCTTTAAGTTTGATTAAAATTCAATGGCGTATTTTAGCACACAACTATGCCGGATGTGCACTTGATTGCTCCATGAAGCACTGACACCAATTTGATGACGTAGTGTGGTTTGAAATGGAGCAAACTGAGCATAGGGCAGGCCGCCACTGAACTCGCCAAGTAATTGACACACTTTGTGACTCAGCTTTGAGACTGGGCTGTTATTGACCCAATAAACCAAGTGAGACAAATTGCTGAAAACAAAACAAAACAAATCTCTATTCCGAAGGCAGTCAGGTAAGTAATTTCCCCACACAAAGTTCATATCTGTTCTTTCATCTTCAAAATGCTGAGGAGTAAGGTTTAATTCTGGAAGACTTTCAAATATTTCTCTCACCTTGACTTTTACATACAATATTGAAACTCAACCCTTTCTGGGCCACTTTTCTATGTAAACAGTTTTCTCTGAAGAATAAAATAATCCTATCTCTAACTGCCATATGATTTTTGAACATAAAAACCCACCCCTTTTAAAGCTTTCACTAAGCAATACAAGTTACCTTATTTTCCACTGTATTCCTCCAATCCTAATTCCCATTTAATTCCTCCTGTATTTAATTTAAATACTCAAATTATTTTCACTGGCTTACTAATAGTGAAAAACAAGATATATGGTATCTGTCATGCCTGGTGTGTCATGTTTGGCTTGGCTAACAATTGTCAGCCATGTAAACTCAATGAGGGTTTGTTAACTCTACGTATCTTTGATTGTAAATTCCTCAGGGTACTGACTGAGACCTCAACAAGGTACTGAAATCTACTAAATCATCAGTAGTTAACCCATACTGTAAGTTTCCATGACTTCACTGATTGCCAAACACTTTTCACTGCAATAATTCCAGTCAACTAGGGAAGTTCCTGAACACTGTATCAGCTTCAGAAGCCGATACAAATTCAAGCAGCACATTGAAACTGGTCGATAACCTAGGTAACATAACACAAATCCTACTGGGCACCAACATAGTAAACATGTTTGCACCTAATCACTGGTTGTTGGGGTTAACCAAACATATTCTTTGTTGGCTATCTTCCATACACTAGCAAGATGTTCTTTCCATCATATATCAATACACTTAGGGAGACACGTAACACACAAAACAGCTGTATTGCTAATAAGCAACATACCTGTGTAAAGCACTAAAAGCCTCAACGCTTCCATGAAACCCATACAGATTTGGCTGTGCCAACCAGATAACAAACAGGCCAAAAGGACAAACATAAACCTCTTAGGCCTCCAAGACCGTAATGGTTTTTGTGCACGGCTACAACATGGCGAGGTATTCAACACAGATAAACACCATTACATTTTACATAGTGGTGATAGATGGTTCCTTCTTACTGAAGGTCTCCTCAATTTTTTCCACTTTCCTATGGCTGCAGACAAATCAAGTTGTAGGAAGCCTAAGTTTTCACATTCTGGCTTTTCATTACCGCTACATTTAATTTGGAGCAAACCAGTTTACAAACGAATTAATTGGATTTTAAAGCATGGTTGAGTTTCTGTTACAGTGTCAGACTGCATTCTGTAGCAATCATCTGGTTCCCATCCATTCATTAAAAAAAAATTTAAAAACAACAAAAACAGAAAAAAAGACAACAAAAAAAAACCCAGGAAACCTTCTATCACTGCTACTTCAACAATAATTCTACAAACTGAAATCAACAGAAGTAATATACTAGAGATTCAATGGGCTCTGAATGCTCTATTTGGCCAAGGCACAGTGACTGTGGTTTGACCTTTAGTCTTTTCCAGCTGTATGTTTGCCTTTTCAGGTACTTGTGAACACATGTGGGGGGAGCATATTTTAATCAAAGAATTGATAACGCATTTTGCAAAAAAGGTTACTTACCTTGAATTGAAAACTCAAGCACTGTGTGCAAAAGCCAGCTGGAGCACATATCAGTGGACAATTTTTATTATACTGATTAGGTTATTTATACTGATTAGAGCAAGATATCACTGGATGCGGTGTGCAGAAATATTAGATGTCAGAAGAGCTCATTGCTGTAAGGTAATGGCCTTTTTCTCCTTTTTGTGAGAAAGAGAAAAATCAGCAAATCCAGTTTAACTCTGGAAACCTTTCCTGCCATTTATTGATCCCTGACATGTAAAGTTCCACTTCCAAAACACACTCTACAGTCACATATATTGCTTGACGAGTCTTTCATCTCCAGTCTCTTTGCCTCCCCAACTTCCTTGTTTTGCTTTCGTTATTTCTCTTACAATGGTACCATTAGTATAGGCAGAATCAAGTCAATTCCACAAATGTAGTAAAAACCCACAAACAACATGCATGGAATACTTGTAAATCACAGTTTCTATTATTTAAGAACATAATTCTGCCTCGCTTCTAAACATGTAACATGGACAGCAGTTAATAACAAGTAGAGCATTGAATGCATCACCAGACCTCTTAGATAAGAACTGTATACACACACAGGAAAACAGGCACCCAAGGAAAGGATCACAGGTGTATATACATAGAAATTCTGACTATATGATAATGCACCGAAGTCTGTTTTCAAACATTTGGTGAGTCCAATTCAGACAAAAAGTAGAATTAACTACCCAGTTTGAAAAATTCTATTTTATCAGTCCAATAGTGATATTTTCAAAATACAATATTGCCCATTTTCCTCCTTCGTAAGACATGAAAACACAGTTGCTGACTGCTTACAATTAGCAGAAGTTCCCCTACCATTTTCCCAAGAACCAGGATAATGCAACTGTTTAATTTGCAGCCTTATATTCCCATAAATTGTCCTTTTTACTGGAAGAATAATTTCTCTTTTCTGCTGTAAGATACAACATCTTGTTATTAGTCTCAAATACACATTGTATTACAGAAATTTATTCTTTTATTATGTAGACAGTGAGCTAGAAAATTTCTTTTGAGTGCCTGAAGATGGTATTGCATCTAAATTTTACTTGGTTATTTCCAAGACTTCAAAATATTCTAAATACAAGTGCTTTCAGAGTCCTTCATTTTCTTTTAAATGTTTGCACCAGTTTTGTAGAAATGAAAACACTCAGATCTCACAAACTAACAAGTAGACAAAACTATTGTTCTTTGGCCACAAGAAAACACGGGGGAAAAAAAGATCACTTAAAAGAATAACAAGGATGCAAAAGTTATTTTTTGACCTAAAAATGTACTATTTAATTGAAAAATATATCAATCCAGCAGCCATTCCCCCATATAAAGGGCACCAATATACTGATCTTTATTGCCACATGATGCATATCTAAAACGTCCACGCAGAAATACATTATTCAAGACCAACCTTCAACAAGTCAATGAAACACAGAAATTAGCATATTTTTGTCCCCAACTCTTCTCCTCCCACTATACACAACACAAATCCTTCTGTGTTTGGGATGTCCTATAAGAAACCTGAAACTTTCAGAATGGCAAAGAGTTTATCTCAGAACGGAATATTTTAGATTTCCTCTCCTAAGAAAGAATCAGAGTGGGGGGAAATAAAAAGAAATAGTGTTAATGTAGGATATGTGTTGATGCAGCCAATACTTTTTTTGCTTTAAACACATTAAAAATAGTCTTACGTAATTCTCTGGTATTTGAATTTGCTTACTTTCTCAATGTGGTTCCATACTGCCTTTTCTTTTTCTAGTAGTGTCAGATAACCTTTTTGTTTCATGACCTTGCAGAGTTGCATTTGAAGACCATGTTGCATTACAGACAGATAAACCTCTTCTACATTCAAAGGTGCAAATAATAAGCGCTCCACTATTTATACACTTTTTTGGAAAGTCTGACGATTCAGAGTAAGAGGACGATACAGTGTTACATTAAAAGTTTGTAGGTAGATTAATTTTTTAAATAAAAAAGGTTATTCCTTATTTTTCCTATTAGTCTAAAAAAAAGCAGTCTGGCAGAACATACATTAACATCTGGTAATATCAAAAAAGACACATGGGTCTTAAAAATAAAACCCTTGCAAGCCTCTCAGCTCTGTTCAAAACAACACCTTTCTGTATTGTGAAAGCCCTTTTGGGGAATTCCTAGATTAAAGAATCCAGCAGATATTCTGTCCAGCTCTTTCTGGAAAGCAGTGCTAAGAGCTATCTCCACCAAGCCTCCCAGTTCTGTTTTCCAGTCCTTTGCAGATGCAGCAGTTGCTCCTGTATAAAATGTGAAGTTCTCAAGGGACATCTGCTGGAGACTTTCTAAAACAACATGTACAACAAGCTGTGATTTTGTCAAAATATAATTTTGTGATTTTGTATTCTCCAAGACACACTGCTATAAGAAGTACAGGCTTTCTAGCATTTCCTTATGAGATTTGTACTAGATCTCCATGATTAAGGCATTTTAAAAATCAGAACATGGATTTGTGGGTGCACATGAAAATCCACTCCCTGATGGGCCAGAGCGAGCAATCAGTCCTGCTGAATGAAATACACTGCAGCAAAATTCATTCTGATATAAACACTTATGAAAGGCACCTTGTTAAATTGAGCAGAGGCATTAGTTAAAACCCTCAATTAGTTTCTAAGGGGTGGGGGGCACCCACCCCCCAAAAAAGACCTATCATCCTTATCTTGGAAAAAAAATGTAGGACAATTAAAAGCCAATAATACATAGGGTAGGGGGCATTTTGCTTTTTAACATCAAACCAAAATATTTTTTCCTCATAGAAACTTATACCCTGTGTGTTTTGATGACAAACCTTAGTCCTGATTTTACCTTTGGCCTAAAAGATGCAAAGGTTTCTCATCATCTTTAGTGTTCCCTCACTGTACATTATCTAAACAGACACCTCATTGCTCAGAGTGCTTATGGCTTCTAACCACAAAACAAAGGGTAAGAAAGCAGTTATATATATTTTAAATAAATGATACTAAAACCTAGTGGTAACAGAAGTTACTGAAGTTCTGTATCACTCAGGATTTGACTAGCTGCAATAATAAAACACTTACTCTATAATTACTTTATAGTTA
Organism: Scopus umbretta; assembly: GCA_013400535.1. Taxonomy (NCBI): domain Eukaryota; kingdom Metazoa; phylum Chordata; class Aves; order Pelecaniformes; family Scopidae; genus Scopus; species Scopus umbretta. The sequence goes on from VZTL01040134.1 coordinate 8,093, forward strand.
TAAATGGCTAAGTTATCACAACACTGTTTTGCTTTTTGCAGAACAATTTATTTTAGCTCAGAAAATATTAAAAAATGTAGCTACACCGCCATCTTGTGGAAAATATCCATTTTGCATTGATTGGACTTCATCCTTGGCCAGATCAAACACCATTTCAGAAGGAAATTTCCTTTCCTTTTAGTATGCTGCTCCTACCTATTAGACATGTAAACATTTTTTTAATAGGACAGTGTCAGTTTAACTTGAACTCATTTTCCTACTCTATAACATAAAAAGGATGCGACAGATGCTGCACTAAACTTGCAGTTTAAAGGGCAACTCAGCTAAAACTAATAACTGAGACAGGAAAAAAATCACATCATCCTGAATGCACCTCCATGGCCAACTTGTTGAATGTTCTCATTTTCCAGAACCAGCTTTTTAAAATTCCCATTTTAAACACATCGTCTCCCCTACAATTTAACCTTTACATGCTCAGCAGCTCTAATAAGGCCCACAGTAACACCTGTACAACATTTCTCACCCTCAGAGGAGCTGTCACTGAGCAGAATTCTTGACTGACTGGGACTGGCTCTGGAGTGAATATGAAGGAAGCACTTGTGTAAGAAGCTCTCCATCATCCTTTACAGGTTAAACAACATGTCTTCCCCGCTATAGCCTGTAAGAACCACAACATATGTATTTTTCACTCAGGGCTGGTAAGTAACCATTATTCATTTGCAATTAGCGTTGTATCAGGTAGACTCAGCAAAAGGATAAGAACTTGTCTAATTTTCTATTTACCTGAATTTCACTGTATTAAGATTGATAACGTTGAAGGAACCACCCATAACAGTTAAAGCAAAATACCACAACACAAGGTAGAAAACTTTGCAACATGAACTATAACTGCAGCAAAACTACAGTTAGGATCAAGTCTAAAGTCCTGCAGATGTGCTCTGATGCCTCTGATGGGTTGTCAGTTCAATATCTTTAACAAACATGTCATCAGGTCTTCCACGCTTTCATCTCGACCTACTCTATCTTCACATTAATTTTCCTAATTCTTCTCCCTTATCCCTCTTTTCCACAGGCCACTATGAGCATGAAAATATCTTGGTGCACACTACATCCCCTAAACAGTGCTAAGAAAACACTTTGGCATTCTTGAGGTGATAAAGATTATAACACATTTTCTTAAGACAGCGTTACTTTATTGTCCCCAGCAGGAAGACTACTAAATTCTAAGATCCTGCATGCCAAAAATTTCCCATTTGGGGATTGCTTGTCCCCAAAACATGAACAAGCCAGCCTTTGTCCATCATGTATGGCGCAGAAGAGATTACTGGGCAAAAGGCAGTGGGAGACCAATAGTAGGATCGAACATGTTTTACTTGAGGGAAAATTGCAACAAACAATGAGACCCTCCTCAGTTACAATGAACTACTGAGAAAGAGAGACAACCACTATGTCTACTCCAGACCATAAATACCAGGTACCTCTGGAAGAGCAAAGAGAAACTAGATGTTGGTAATCTGAGAATTCAAGTATGTGGCATAACAATTAACTGCCATGATACAGTATTTTACAAAATATACTTAGAGACATTATCAGAGATGAACTGACCTTAAAGTCTTAATAAAATTCTGTCCACCTTAGCACGTTAGGCTTTAGAATTAGACAAATGACAACAAATTTTCTGACTGAAAGTAGAACCACAAGCTGTCAAGGCTTTTACAGTCAGAGTTGAACATAAAGTTACAATCACTCTTATGACATATAGGACCACATGCCTGGAGAAGGGTTCACATTCCAATCACTGTATTGCAGTCATGCATTTAAAAAAATAAAAACAGAACCCAAATAAATCCCAGGTAACTCTCCATCCACAAGTGGGATAGGGAACTCCAATGCATTAATTTCTTTCACAGCAAACAGGCTGGAGTTTGCATTAGCGAGAAGTGCAGTTCTATCACGAACATGCTGTGTTTTTATCCTGCAAATACAGGATCATCTTCTCCATAGTCTATTAAATACACCTGATTTTGCATATCTGTTAAAATGGGGAAGTCAGTGTGCTTTAAAACAGAGTGAAGAGGTAAAACAACTGCTTCCACAGACAAGTACTATATTAAAGTTTTTAAAAACAGTAAGTACAAAACTGCTTACATAGTTATGATTATAGGAAATTACTCTGAACATTTACTTATGTCAACATGTGAATTCATCCCTACCCATCCTGGTTGTCTCCCCTCCTGCCTCCTCAGGCTGTTCTTCAAGGACAGCAGCAGCACCACCACCACAATCCTGGCCCAATTCAGAAACCCTCATCTCTACCTGCTGCAGTTCCAGTTGCAAGAAACAAGAACAAAATTAATAAGAAAGTTGTAATAGGTTTATTTTTAATAAACAAATATTATTCAATTAACAATACATCTGATATTCTTCAGCATCTTAAGACCGTGAAGTTATTTTCTCAGAGACTTTTTGGGGAATCTACTGTTGTCTCATCTTAGGTTAATACATGTAACAGCCTGGGATTTTTGGTGCAAGAAAAGAGAATGGGAAATAGAGTTTGGGGGAGTTTCAAACGAAGATAGAATAAATCCAGGTAAAAGTGTGAGAAACTCTGAAAACACCTGCTTATTAAATTTCAATAAGTGATAACAGATATGAAAATAATTACTTAATAGAAACATTCAGTGTTTTCAAACATGTGTACACAAAAATATATATGCACACATTAACTCTGGTAGGTCTAAGACCAAATGTACATTCTGTACCTCAATATGCCAGCTATCTCTGTATCTCTCTTGACCAACATATAGCATGCTTTAATAGCGTACCTAAATAAATCTTCAGCAAATCATTTCCACTTCAACACAGAACTTGGCACAATATCAGTAAGGTTGGCAAAGAGCTGGCACTTGGCCTTGTT
>VZTL01040135.1:2633-23810 GCA_013400535.1 Scopus umbretta
GGGGGGGAAGAGTGCTGCATCTCACCCCGACGGGGCCGCTGCGCCGGCACTTGCGTCACCGAGGAGCTGCTGCTGCTACAGGGATTCCTTATGCTCTCAGCCGGCACCGGAGAGGAACAGCCCAAGGTTTTCCTACACTGATCTCCATTTGCAGCACCGCGTCACTCCTGACAGGGTCTGCAGCCTCCTCTTCCAACAGCAAGAGGTGGGAGAACAGGAGAGGACATGGGGTCCCCTGCTGCAAGTCATCCGCTCCCCACGTATGGCCATGAGGCCAGTGAAGCCAGCACCACAGATCTAGAGATCAGCCGCTAGCTCTTTCGCAAGGTCCTGCTGCAAATTTGCACATATCGCAACAGCAACACTACCAGCTCTTGCACACGTGGTTTCTCAAAAGGCTACTGCCCCTACCCAAAGCCACAGGAGGAGCAGCTCCACCGTTCCCTCCATCAAGGCTGGAAAAGGTGTCCATTCACTGCGTGACTCTTGCATCGTCCATATTCACACATGGAAACTCTCACCCCGAAGAGTCCCAAACTGCTTCTGCTGAAGGACGTGGGCCTCAAGAGTTCAAGGGTTTGATTTCTGTGCCCACAATATCCAGAGGTGACTCTTCTGCTCTACGTCCAACGGGCAGTGACAGTCTGGGCCACTGCACCACACACACCTCAGCAGTGCTGGAGGAGATGCCAATGGCCAGCTCAACCCAGCTCCCCAAAGTCAAGTCCAGCAGTTTGAGGAAGAAGGGACCTACTCCCACAGCAAAGGTCCTGGACTGAACTTGCCAGAGGCTGAAGATAAATCCCCATAAGACCATCCACTCCATCTAGTGGCAAGCCATTCCCATGCTTCCATATTATTCCCCCCCCTTAGAGCAACAACTCTCCCCTTTCCAGGAGTTTCAACATCCATTGCCATTTCTTTGCTCACTCGTGTTTGCTGCCAACCTCCCATGCTCTCTTAGGTGGTCCCTCTGCAGCCATCACAACTCCTGATGTTCTCCCTTTGCTGCCAAAACCAAAAAGCTCTTCCGTGGCTCGGCAGCTGTGCAGCAGCTTCCCCGCTCTTGAAGCTTAACGTGATAAGGGAAGGAGAAAAGCTGGTCTATCCACCCTCAGAGCCCTGGCAGTGAAGTCTGCTCTGATATCCTGCTGCCAGGGTTCCCGCAACCCAAGAAAAACTGTGTGGGCTGTGGAAAGGGCATGTGGCTGCTGCTGGAGAAAAAAAAAAATGGCAAGCCCGGAGCCCCGGGACAGGCTGAGGGAACAGCCAGCTCACTCTGGCGAGCCTGCACATGTGGGTCAGCAAGCACCCAGGAGGGAAGGAGGCTCCGGAGGTGCTGCGGCTGCTTTTACCGATCTCCGTCTCTGCTGCAGACAGCCATGGAGCAATGCCTGGGTAAATTCCTGATTTGGCAGAGCTGCAGCAGGAGACTCTCCTACAGCGAGCGGAGGGATCTGGAGCTAACAGCAAGCAAGCACAGCCCCTGCCTTGCACAGCCTAGACACAGGCCGTGATTTTAGCTAGGTAAAAGGTATTTTAATCTTCCTAGATAAATCAGCTCTTGCAGGCCTCACTTCTGCCAGCTTCACCTCCTCTCCCAGCTGCTTGGCCTCCCCTTTCAGCAAAGCCCTGCTAGAGCTGAAGCCCGACCCAGGAGCGGGTGCATCCAGCGGCACAGACAGCTCCGAGCTGTACAAACCCTTCCTGCAACCCCCTTGTCCCACTCCCGGCTTAAATCCACCAACCCCAGCCCCAAATCCAATTCCCTTTCTTAGTCTGTGCCTCACAGAGCTCTTTTTTTTTTTTTTCCTGCATGAAAGCCACAACTCCCAGCCAGACCTTTGGGTTGTGATTTCTATTCCCTGCCATAAAGTTACTAACCCTTTTCTTATTCAGAGCAAGAAGAATTTCTAGACACGGAGGAGCTGCGAATACCACCTCTCACCAAGACACCACCATCCCCTGCTCGTGACCGTGCACACCGTGCGGTGCCACTTGCTGCTCTCACCCAGGTCCCCTGCTTTCCACATCAGCCACCTTCCAGCCGTGGCAATTTCAGCACACTCTTCAATTAAGACTCTTGAAGACAAAGTGTCAAATGGCTTCCTAAAACACAAATCTGCTGGAAACTATTCACCCATGACCAAACCCTCGCCTCAAAGTCACGTAAGTCATAGCCTTTCTGCCATTAATTTAGATATTCTGACAAAATAAAACCACCAGGTTTTGTAATGAGATGCCACTTATGGAGCTTTGCTCATCCCAGAGCCTGCTGCGAGATCTTTATTTGGGGTATCCCTATCTCTCTGACTGGGAGATCTGTATGCTAATGCTAAGTACATCAGAAAAGCAACCAGCGGCACGTAACTGGGAACCTCTCTTCTGAACTGGGCTATCAGTAATACACTGGTCGGTAAGTGGGTGAGCTCTGGCAAAGCCTCATCTCGCATTCCAGGGTCAGGAATGCGCAAGAACTGCTGCGAGGAGATGAACGTGGAAGCCACATGTACAGAGGGGAAAGCCGTGGGGTTTTGCAAGGATCTCCTCCAGCAGGCAGCACTGTTGGGAGGCCTCCCCCACCAAGCCAGAAGATAAGACGGCAGAAGGGAGGACATGCAGATTTGTGCACATACAGCACACACCCAAGCTCAAACCAGGCCTAGCCCACATATCCTTCTGCAAGTTTCTCTGTCCCACCTCCAGATGTGCCAGCACCCCATCCTACACCCTGCACCCCTCCCAGGCTTCTCCTTAGACACACCCTGCACCTTCTTCGCTTGCTTGGCACACTGTCCCAGACACGTCCGTGTGGTGTGAAACAGCCTCTCCATGCCAGCATCCCAACTCCTCCAGCAAGGAAGCGGCCAAGTGCTATCACTTGTTCCCATCGCCGTCACAGACTATCATCCAGTCTGGGCTCCTGCAGAAGAGAAAGTGAACCTCCACCCAACCAGCACAGTTACTCATGAGTAAGCTCGACCCAACAAGACATCCAACCCTGACAGCAAGGTCCCACCAAGGGGAGGGAAAAATAAAAAAACACACAAAAAAAAATCCTCCCAGTTCCTTGATCTTGACAGATCTTTCAAGGGTTTGTCATCATCACTGTTACAAATCCACACCCCAAAACACAAACAAAAAAGGCAGCCAATAAAACTGACAGGAACCATAAACAAGACTTGTAGATCTTTGGCCGGGGAGGGAGCAGACTCCAGACATTTCCCCAGGGACTCCCTTCTGCTGTGATTTGACATGAGAAGAGATCAGATGTGGCATTGCTAGGATTGTTCACCTAAGATGGACAGGGCCAACACAGAAACTGCAAGCTAACCTCTGCCTCCAACACATCATTTTTTTTTTTCTCCATCAGCCAAAGGACCTGATGCCTTGAGTCTCCTTTGCTGAGATAACCAGGCTGAGCCTCCTCCTCATCTCTCCCTGCAAGGCAGATCCTACATTTTTGCAGTTTTGTGTCTTTTCCATTGAGTCACTGCCCTTTCTGAAGTAGATAGTACAGTGCTTACCACAGCATTAAGACCACTCAAGAGTCACAAGCTACAGAAGTGATGACACCTCCTTACTCCTACTTGGTGCTTCTTGGCATCACTCAAGAAACACAGACTCGGTGGAGCTTTCAACCCTGTTAAGTTATTTTTGAGGACTCGGAGTGCAGCCACCATGGCATTGCTTGAGTGGGACCAGCATCGTGTCTCTCCCGACAGCTCAGTTCCGGCTCATGGATGTGGATGCTGTTGATCCATGACAAATAAACCTCTACTAGCAGAACCAGCAAGAAGTGCACACAGTCCTGCACATGTAGGGAGGCAGAGGACAAAGGATGCCCAGTAGAGACAAGCTGCAGGCACATCTTTACTGCTCAGTTGCATCCACATCAGGAGCACTTTGCAGCTGCAGACCACCAATACAGTGCTCCTAGTCTTCAAAGTCTAAAGACTATTTATCCTCCCAAGAAGGTTAACGTTCACCTGCAGTATTTACAAACAAAGATAACAAGAAGCACAGAACTGATGTCTAGCTCCCCAACTCCCTGCAAGGCTCCTACCTGTCAGTACGGGGTTCCTCAGGTTGCTGCTCACCCCAGAATTGGGGGTGCATCACAGCAAGCTCTCTCGGTGACAGATGAGACACAGAACCACCACCCTCTGCTTGGTTACAACTCGCTATTGGTATTTATTTTAATCAGAGTAATCACATCGTGCGACCAAAGTGCCAAAGCACGTCTCAAGAGCCCCTGCATTTAGCATGGCAAGCCATGGGGGCAGAAACGGCCTCTGCAGGATATGCCGGGAGGTGTCTGCAGACAGCACACACAGGGCTGACCATCACCAGAACTCCGCAGCCCCCCTTATCTCATCTGGGATATACATGACCTAACTATTTCCCAGTCAGTCCTGAAAAATAAAACGCTGGAGTCTGACTTCAGGATAAGATCCAAATTCACCAGCTACAGCTGTGATTCATCTGCCAGAGTCGACATTTCAGTGCAGATGTGTCTGAGCTGGCTGCAGACACACCAGCAATAATCCCGTCATGGACATCCTAAAACAGTGCGGTTTGTCTGCCCCGGCAGCTCTTCCGCCTGCCCGGAGCGCAGCAACGTGTGGTTCAGGCTCAGATGTAAATGCCATCACTGCAGAGACCTGAAACTCGGGGAGTTAAACCCATCCCACACGCTGCTCCCAAGAAGCAAGCGGCAGCTCTGTCGGCAGCGCAGATATGCCCTCCCCCGAATTTAAGCGAAGCCCAGACAACTGGTTCAGCTCCCTTTTCCGAAGCCAGAAAGCAGGGTCCCCGAAACGCGTGTTGAAATCCCCTGCAAAGCATTCCCACTGAGGCAAGGCCACACCAGCAACAGTTTCATTTGTGCCAATTTCACAACTTCTCCGAGACACGAGGAGTTTAACAAAAACCCTTCCTGCAATTTAAAGGAACTTTTTAAGGCTCCTGCAGGCGCGTGCAGGCTACCTGAGACCTACTGGAAAACTGAATTCATAAAGATGACAGCATCCTCCAGGCACGCGACACCCTGGGGTATAACAGCACTTTGGGGTCTGAGCAGAAAGATGCTCTCAGCATCTTTGAAAGCTGCAGCCAACTCCACCCACAGATGACACCAAACTCCTCCTGTTCTCTCTCCCCGAGCATCCCCCGATTTTGGGGCACCGCACAGCCCTACGTGTGATTTCCTAGCACAAGACCAAGTCTGGTGCTGGTCTGGCAAGCGCTGAACACCGGCCTGGCTCAGCTATGCCACCCCAGCAGGACAGGCACAGCCACACGGCGGGTGTTTCTAGGTGCTCCGTGTCCGTACAGGTGTACGGCTTGGATATTTACCTTCCTGGATGTTTATCTCCAGGCTGTGTCTGCACACAAACTTATCTCTGAGGGGTGTGTTGCTCCTGCACACACTGTTATCTCAAGGGATGTGGGCCTTCCTCCGAGGCGAACACCACGTGGGTGAGCTTACCCGCGGGCCCCACGGCTTGGTACCCACGCTGGCTTCAGCTCCCCGGCTGCCGGCAGTGGTGCTGGGGCCAGCAGGAATGCTCCCGCTCCTCTCCATCCCTCCTGCCCTCTCCCTAGCTCAGCCCCAGTCCTGTTTTTACCACCCAAGCAGGTGGCACTGGAAAACGCAGCAGCTCTTAGAAGAAGGGAGGGAGACATGGGAAGGGCAGAGTAGGGAGGAAAGAGGGATGGTAGGATCCTCATGGAGGAGCACTGATCCCATCTGGATGTGTTTGGGGTCTCCCCACATCTTCTGGCGACAGAATAACCTCAGGAAGAGCCCCATTTCTATGTAGATGCCTCCTGTCTCCATCCCCTCACCCCAGCCCCCTAGTTCACAGAGGGGACAATTAACTCAGCCATTCCTAACGTTCATCTAACGTGGCCAAACTCCCCAGAGAAACCTCCCAGCACATCCTCACCACTGGACCTGTCCGGGCCCAGAGAGGTCTGCCTGCTGCAGTCCACGGCCGTCGCCTGTCCCGGGAAGGGAATAACTTGCTCTCACATCACCGCAGCATCATTCGGAGACTCGGTCTCCTGTGGATGCACTGGCACTGTTTGGCTTCACGGGGTCCGGCCCCACCACACGTGCCCGGTGGTCTCTCTGGCACTTCTCAATCGCTCCACAACTTTCCAAAACACCCAGAACAAGCGTGGCAGAGGCTCCTGCAGCACGGTGGGGGGAAGGATGGCTCCAAGCCTCCCAGACAGCGCTCTTGGCGGTGCCCCGGGACGTTTGCTTTTTTCACAACACCAGGATATTGAGTCACGGTCAGCCTCCCCGTAGCCTGCGCTCGTCCATGCAATCGCCCGGCTGCTGGGGCACGCGTCAGCGCTCGTCTTACCCAAAACACGGCTCCATCTCCAGGCTCCCCTGCGCACACTCGAGCCTCTCCCTGGGCTCAGCGGCTCTGAACCTGCCGAAATGGGGAAGCTGGGAAACTCCTCTTCTGGCAGAGCTCCCGAGGGAACACAGCTTGTGTAGTCGTTGCCTCAGATCTACCCAGTCTCCTCTAATTTGCCCAAGAGCCCTTGGCCTCTTACGCCCGCAAGTTCAGCTGTCACGGGCTGCGGGAAACCTCAGCTTTGGAAATGCTGCATTTCCAGTGATGCAGTTTGGGAGACGTTTATTGTCCTAAAGTTGTTTTTAAGGGAGCCGAGGTGGATTATCAGCCTGGTTTAGGAATTGACCCTTGATGCAGACGGCAATGGCCAACGGCCGGCGTTGCAGCCTACATGAGCTGTAACCCTACCTCCCTTCCTCTCCCTCCCCCACAGCCCCGGTCCCTTTGCTCACACGGTTCCTGCAATTCCTGGCCCTCCGCTTCGATGTGTTGCACAGCTTCCGCCACCATCTGGGCTCCATTTAGGGGAGCTGATGTTTTTCACAGGGCTGTAATCTAAACTTTGGTATTGAGTTTACATCTTGCATACCAGCGTCTCACCACTGAGCCTGGCCACGCAGAACGGGCGTCTCGGCTGTCAGGCTCTGTCCTACCACAGGAGGATGCAGCGTGTCAGCGACTCCATGTACCTGGGAATCACGCTGCCATGAATGCAAAAGACAGACCGAGAACTGGGGATCCATATGCACAAACGGCTTATAGATCCAGTGAGGCACTGACCCTGCCAGTATGCGTGAGCTGGGAGGTCCCAGCAAGCTGGGAATCAGGTCAGCTTCCCCTGGGACTCCAGGGAGGCTGCAGATGGGAGCTGAAGCCTTAAATCAGCATTATCCAGGCTCCATCTCTAGCAGCAGGAAATTGTCCTAATTTTTGGCCTTAAACCCTGCCCTTATCTCCATCCAGACACTGCAGAGTCTTTCAGAAGTGTCAGGTCCTGCAAGCGGTGATGGAGGTTGCTCTTTGGAGGGAGGCTTCTTTTGTGGAAGCAGGGAATGGACACCAAGAGCCACTGGTAGCAGACAAGCATCCAGTGTAACATCACAGGCCTGCTGCTGCGCTGCTTGACCCAGCCTGAGCAGATACAGCCTCTGAAGCCAAGTTCTACCTCTGTCTCCACGGGCAGCCACCCCAGACTGCCCACAGTCTACTGCCTGAGCACCTGCAGGCCATGCCTGTGGAAGCGAGCAAGGAAGATGAGGCTCAAAGGAACGGTCCATTCCCACCACCATCTCTGACCAGCTGGTAGAGTCCAGCTTCAAGCTTGCCCTTTTGACACACAGGCACGCTTGTCCTCTCCAGCTGCAAGTGGACAACCCAGAACATGGCTCCCAGAAGCAAAGTTTGATTATGAATTTGGCTGTGTTAAAGAGGTTTGAAAAACCACGAACGTCCCCCAGTTATGCATCACGTCAGATCACGCTATGAGCAAGTCAGTTGTGTCAGAGCAAACAACACATCACCTACCTCTTCACTGGGCAATGGGGGTTGGACATCCCCTTGCTACTGTCACCTCCCTAGCACCCTGCCTCCTCTCCCCATCGCAGTTTCTCACCTCCCATGCCATAGGCTCCTCAGCTCTGTCCCTACAGCCCCAGCCAGCCAGCAGTCCAGGCTCGTGCTGCGCTCCTGGGGGTCCCGAGTCTCACTTGCCAAGGTAGCTGGGCCCATGCACCATCTCGAAGGGCTGGAGCTTATGGAGGAGGAGAGCAGATATCCATTCTGTGTTACCTCTGCTGGCCAGCTGGGAAACCAAGTTTTGCAAGGGCTATTCTGGGTGGAGAAGAAGAGGGGTACACTTGGGAAAGCCTGGGGAGCTGGAGGTGGGAGCACAGGAAGCAGAGCAAGGGCAGGGATGCGCAGTGGCTTCTGCATTGCCTGGTCCATCACTGCTCGCATTCAAAGCACAGCACAGATGCAATCAGACCAAGCAGGCCACAAGCCGCTGCGCTGTTTAGAGAAGGAAGTGGTCTCTGCTGCGCCAGGGCCCAGAGCCAGGGGTCTCTCAGCAGCACCGCTGAGTTTGTGGGCACCCGCTCTCGCAGCAGCCTATACTGCCGAGGTGAGACGCGTTGGATGTTTTGGGCAGCAGGCTCTATGCTCCCAGGAGCGCACCAGGACACCTAGTTAGACTGGGCTACTACTAGACAGCTCTCCACCCTCTTACGCTCCTGCTTATATTAAACAGACATCAAAACGCACAAAGAGACTTTAGCACGGAGCTGCTCAGAGCTCTCCCTTCCCAGACCAGCGCCCTATTAAACACCAGCGTCTCGCATCTCATATCCACCTATTCCCTATGAACCAGTAGCAGAGTCGACCCGCCGGGCTGCAGCAGGGTGACGGGCCCCCGGGCCCCCCCCCCCAGTTCAACACGGCTCCTGCCCCAGCCCCAGGCAGGCAGCGCTGCCTGCAAGCAGGCGACACTGGCCACTGTCCCAACACGGGATGTCAGAGCAGCAAGCAAATGAGGGCACCACAGAGAAACCCCAGCTGCACGCAGGCCCCCACCGTGGAAGCGCACACAAGAGGAAAAGCTAACGTAAAAGCCAAAAAACACAAGCAAGGTGCTGCATTTGCAAAGGGGCTGGCCCGACAGCTCCTCTATGAGACACGGGCCCGGCTCTCCAGCCCCCACAGTTATTTATGAACTGCGAGGGCTTACAGCTGCAGCACCGCCCTCCTGCCAGCACACTGTGCCAACGGGCACAACAATTTTTGCAAGAGCGCTGCTAGCAGATCCTGGGCTGTAAGGCCGGCCCGAGCGCCGCTGGGGCAGTGGCAGCCCCCAGGCTCTCCCCTGCGCCCCAGGATCCCGCCTGCCCCCCGACACGTCCGCACCAGCCTTCCTCCACCCTCCTCCGCCAGCTGCAAGGTGGGCAGAGCCCCAGCCAGCATCCAGAGGAGCAGCTCTGCTATCCCGCCGGGCAGCCAAGATGGCTCGATCCCAGCAATCCACGAGGCTCAGCCAAAACCAAAAAATAATGTTTTCATACTTTGACTTTTCAGGCAGGATTTAGTCATTTGTGGACACGAGGGCTTGGCAGGACCGCGCTGCCTCCACTTACCTACTCCTGTAAGCAGCTGTTTACGATGGCAGAGCCTTGAAGATGGAAGGTGAGAGAAGACTTGTGATTTAATCCAGGTGAATTATTCCTGCTCCCTTCATGGAGCACCCAGCTGATGCGGAAGGGGGGATTCGGCATCCGCACACACCCATTGCATCCGGTACACGGCCAGGGACGGACCCACTGCACAGGACAAGGTGTCACAACACAACCAACCTCCAGTGGCTCTGCAATGAGCCGCTTGGACAAATCCAGCGGGGACTTTTGCCCCGTCTACCTAATGGCTAAAAAATTAGTTACAGGCAGAAAAGCCAAACCCTCTCCGAGTACACTTGCTTTAAAGAGACAGAATGACTGAGACCTGCTCTGCCATACTAGAAAAGCAGGTTCCAGACCTGGCTTTGTAAGGGTTGTACAAGCCCTGCTTGCTTACCCCTGCACTGGGGCACTCAGAGTCTGTCCGACACGGGCAGGCAGACCAGAAGTTAAGCAGCAATTGATGCCACCTCCACACCAGATGAAGATACAGATAATAGCCAAGCTCACCAAGCGCAGCGAGGCTGTCCCATCTCAGCATCCCACAGATCCCCTTCAAAATTCCATATTTAAGGTGGAAAGGGTCTCTAGGTTATTCTTCCCAACCCAAGATACGCAGCCCTGCATCTCCCCACTCTACTCGAGCTTCCAGGCCAGGTCGCAAGCACCACCGGGTGCCTCCAAGCTCCGGAGAGGAAAGGAATGCAGTTTATCCATCAGGGTTTGCAGGGAAGAGCTCACGTGGAACTAAGGAAACAGCTTCTGCCACGACACAACCTTATTCTGCCACCACTGTTATGAGCACCTGTTTGGTTCCTCACCCAGGACCTTACCTTAGTCCTAAAATCACCTTCCAAGCATCCCAAGAGACTTGGCCATCACTGCTTCAGAGCAAGCCCAGTTTCAGGGAGCCCTATGGAAGTCACCGCCAAGGCAGGAGAAGACCTCGCAAACAAACCATGATCCTCTGTACACCTCAATACCCTTCGCTGGGGCTACAAGCCCAGCTCTGAACAGCCAGGACAGCCTGCAGATCTTCCACAGAGGAGTCAAAGTGCCAAGAGCCCTTGTACTCAGAAGCCAAGGTCTGCTTCAATGCCCTCATTCTTCTTATCGAGTCAACAGTAAGGTTTGCAACTGCTACCACGCAAAGGGCAGAGCCAACTTCACCTTCCAAGCCCTGGCCCACTGGAAAGGATGAACGTCCTCAGTGCCTTGCAGGACTGAAGCCATCAAGCCACCACGTCCCTCTCTCGGTGTCAACACACGGCCTTGGGCGTGGGATGAGACAAACTGGGAAGGCAGGTTAAGAACGCATAAAGGAACCTCCACCAACGCCTCCAGTTTCCAAGAGCGCAGTGGATCCCAGCATCGCAACAGGCAAATGGTTTACCCGGCCGCAGAGCCAAACCTCTCTGCAGCATCTGTGGAAGGTGCAGAGAGATGGGCAGGCTCTGCAGCACATATTCTCTGAAGAATTTAAAAAAAAAAAAAAAAAAAAAAGGGAAATTGCAAAAAGCTACAAGGAGCTTGCCACCACTGTGTCACGTGTCTAAACCTGTTTCTTCTTCTGATGAGCTCTGATGACTGGAGGACGCGAGCTGGGAGAAGGACTAGGCTGCAGGAGGGTAGGCAAGGCTCACCACGCGCCGGCGCTTCCTCCGAACCACTAAACAACACCAGATCTGTTGGCAAGACCTCCGTTACGGTTAGACAGGGTGCCTCTGCATACAAAGAGGATAAACCAAGTCTAATCTGGAGTGCCAGAAGACAGGGGACAGCAGGAGGGGGAGGGAGAAGGAGAAAAACCCTGTCCCGTTCATCTCAGCAAAATATTAGCTCGGGTGCAACTCCCACCTTAGTGTCAGATTAAAACTTTTCAGGCACGAGCCCAAGGCTTATCTGCTGCTCCCCTCCCTTCTCCCACACTTCTGTTCTTAAACCAACTAACACAACTTATCTACAAATCCTGCTTCTTAAACCAGCAAAGCCACACCACGGTTCCCGCAGTGTTGACACTCTGCCATGTCCCTTTGCTTAAGTGGAGAGCCCAAGGGGATGTCAACAGCTTGCTCCCCACAAACCATGCACTGTCTGCCTTCAAAGCTTATCCACTACGCGGGTCCCACCATGATGCGGTTCCCACCACGATGCTCTGCAGCCAGCGTCTGCATTTTCACATGGCGATGAAACCATTCACAAAGCATCCCAAAGGCTGAATTTCCGCAGGAGCCTATAGCAAAGCCGGCATGGAGCAAATCTTCAAGGAAAGGGAGTTATTCCAGAGTAGCGCTTCGTAACCAAGCGCGGGATAACGCTCAGAGAGGCACGCAGAATTCACCGAGGCAATGCATGGATCAGCAGCACAAACCCATTACGCCCGGGCCACTGGCAGAAGTTCTTCGCTGAGGAGCCTCCGTGCCCTCCAGGCAGACTCCGTGCAGCAGTTGTACAGCTGTCCCGAATTTGAAAGACAGATAAGGCTCAAATGATTCATTCAGTGTAAACCTTTATTTGTTCTTGCTTACCCAGAAGGAGCCAGCAGCTGCTAATGCTCAACTGGGCCAGCTCCCAAGCACAGACAAAGGCCTGCAAAAATGGGTTTAAGGAGGAACTGATTGTTCAAAAAGCAATCCTAGAAGAGGGAGTTAGAAAGAGGGAGTGCAGCGCAGCGCAGGAGGAAGAGGAAGCCAGAGAGCACCTAAAAATAAATTTTAAAAAAAGCAGTCAGGCACAGGACAAAGGCCTCGTCTGCACGTGACCGTTACCCGCAGCGCAGGCAGGATGCAAACTCGGTACACAACACTCACTCCACAGCAACCCCACGTACAGAGCCTCAACCACCTCACAGCACACAGCAAAGGCAACGGCCAGCACCTTTCCCAGTGGTGGCTGTGTCCACCAGATGCAGATTAGAGCTTCAGTTCAGGCCCACGTGTGAACCGTTCTCCGTGTGCCGTACAGAAGGATGCTCCTGTGTACACCTTTAGCCGGCCCACCCGACTAGTCAGGATTCACAGCCGTGCAAGGAAGGTAAAAAGCCCAGGGATGGGAAAGGCACTTACAGGATGGGCCGAACATCACCGGCACAGCAGATATCTTCAGCCTTGGTGCAACGCTCTGAGAACATCCAGCTAGTTCCACTCCCGGGAAGCCACCGCTCCGCATCCCACATTCACTTCTGCTTCACTCCTGCCACGCACGTATCTGGTCATCTGTGCAGCAGTAAGACGCATCTGATAAGGCTGCTCGTAGATGGGTCGGTGGCAATAAGCCACTTAACAGACTCTCGTAGACTGAGTCATCCTGTCTCCTGTGCCGTCTGCCGGAGTATGTACCAGCTCTCATTTCACACTCACATACATGTGGCCCTCTTTTGGAGCACGCAAGTGTGAGGCTGCTGGGTAGGGCTCTGCCCAAGCTGTCCCTTCAGAGCTGCCATGAAATGCGAACAAAATTCCTGCATGGCATAAGTTTGCTAGTCTTTACCCTACGGTCCTTGAACTCATGACTACTGAGTAACGCGGCTTGCTCAGCTAACCAGCAAGCTAAGAATAGAGACCTTGAAGTGAAACCTACTGGGATTGGCAGCTATTTTGAGCGCACTCAGCCGGCGGGGCAGCGTGACATAAGAGGATATAAAGAGGAAACTCTGCACAACAACTCTCACCTCACCAAGAAAAGATTTGGGTAACAGAAGGTAGAGCCACCGCGCGTGCTTTTGAGGCAAAGCAAACGCTGTGACAAATCCCCAAGGCTGTCTCCACACCACTGTGCCAGCTTATTCCTCAAAACCCAAGACACAGCATCTGTGTTTGCAGCAGCATGATACCAAGCGGGTCGTCCCCTGGCACAGCACCAGCCCCGCTGTGCCTCGAGCGTCCCCAGGACCGGCTGGGGAGCCCACCAAGAACTGCACAGCTGGACCCCGACGAGCACCAGCCCAGCGTGGCCGTAGCTTCTCCGCGCCTGGGATCCGGCAAAACCCCAGCAAACCGCCTCCCGTGCTGTCCACACCTCCGCCGCGCAGCCCACGTTGAGCAGAGCATGTCGCCACTAGTCCAGCCTGCCCAGGTACCTTCGTGGAGCAGGGCTGCCAGAGATCCTGCTGAGACCAAGTGCTCACATGTGGCCAAGCCGAGCCTCAAAGGGAGCGGACACGACCAAGCAACCAGACAGAGCACCCACAAACCCCAAACTTTGTCTTTGCTTTCTAACCTCAAGCAGACCCTTGCAGCTCTTCGGCATAGCACACCCTTAGAAGAAAGGGTGCGATCGTGCCCATCATCAGATGTGTTTAGGAAAGACCTGGTCTCAGTTAGCAACCAACATTAAGAGTAATGCAGGGAAATTTAAATGGCAATACTCGGACCGTGTTCAATTTCAACCCTTAGACGCTGGGAAAACAAACATACGAGCTACCGTTTCCGTAAATCAAACTCACCACCTGAAACCGGTCGCCGCAGCAGCTCTCTGCTAGTTCATAAACTAGGAGAGAGGCGCATCCACCTCGTCAGCATGTGCACTTGAATTCTCATGATGCCAGAGTATTCTGCCAGCTTACTCAACACCTAAAAATATATTTTCTACTGTTTTTTGGACAGGAGTAAGTCATAAGCAGGAACTGACAGTCTACAGTGCTACATAACTGAATTCCCCAAACTCACCAGCTTAGTCTCTTATGAAAACATCCTCCAAAACTTACACAGGGCATCTGAGGGAACACGGCACCTCCAATTCCAGCCACCATCCAGACAGCAACTGCTTATTAAGGCCTCTGTCAAACCGCCTGTATTAAACCACTGTTTCAAAGAGGCTGAGTACTCTGAATAAAGATCACCAGCCGCAGATCTGCTTAACGCTGCAGTTCAATTATTACAGTGGCGTGAGCCAGCACTGCTGTCCTCTCTGCCCGCCCCATGCCAGCAGGTGACAGCCACGTGGCTGCAGGGACCCAGACAAAACCCAACCACCCTGGCACTGCGGCAGAGACTGTCCCCCAGCACGGGGAACCCCTCTTCTGGGACGCTGCCACCTCCAGCTGGTGGCAGCTCTGTTCTGCAACCGTGCTGTGGGGATAGAAGTGCCACCAAGGAGGGCAGGGAGGATCCGGCCCGTCTCAGCCCTAGCACAGAGGGGAGCAGCAAGGCCACAAAGGGGGCTGACCACAGGCACATGGTGGTTTCATCAGGCTTCGATGCATCCTTGAGCCATGGAGAAGTGCGTTCGCTCTCAGGCTTGGTCTCTGTGGAAGCAATTCTCAATGCATATGGACCATACTGCAAGTCTGCCCACCAGCACCTCCACGCCCGCACTTGGGGACCCCTATACCACTGCAGTAAGGTGTCGGTGCAGTCTTGGAAGAAGGGAAAGAAGGAGGCAGGCATGATCCTGAGCTCAGCAGAAGCCAGGAGATAAGCCCGAAGAGCAGTAGAGGCTCCTGCATCCAGGTGCTCTGTAGCGTCTGCAGAAATAAGTCAATCCTCCCTCCTGGA
Organism: Scopus umbretta; assembly: GCA_013400535.1. NCBI lineage: Eukaryota > Metazoa > Chordata > Aves > Pelecaniformes > Scopidae > Scopus > Scopus umbretta. The sequence continues at coordinate 17,667 of VZTL01040135.1, forward strand.
CATCCCTGGAACAGCAAGGAGCCATGTGCCGGTCCCTGCCTCAGCCCTGGCACAAGCACAGAGAGGCCAGAGGACCAAGGGTGAGCCCACAGGAAAACCTGTGCCTGAGCAAGGCAAGGGAGGTGGGAGAACGGTGCCTCCCCCCAGTTACATGGGCTGTCATGGGGAGGGAGGGAGCAGGGACACGCTCCCACCTCAGAGGCAGCCTCTCTGCTCCGAATATTCCCCCCCTACAGCCACTAGAAGGTAACACTGGAAAGCAGGCACTTTCACTAGCCTCTTAAGTGTTGCTGAAGGCAGCTAGAGGAAGAAAAGAGTCTACGGCAGGAACAGAGAGACTGTTCTCACTTGGTAGTTGCACCCCCAGGCTATGTATGGAAACACATCCTCTGCAACATAAGTGTATCAAGCCGTGAGCAAACCTGGAGAATTTACATATGCCTTGAAGTTTAGGATACACATAAAAGAAGAAATTCAGAGAGCAATCCTTGCTTTGTCTGGAGTGATTGCTAGGAAGTGACGTTCTCCACGTTTTCTGTGCTGCCCAAGGCTTTGCTCTTGCGCAAGAGCGGCTTTCAAAAAAGCAGCCTCAGCATCAACACTGTCTTCCCCTCCCCTACTTAAGAGATTCTCCTTCCATGAAGGCTCAAGAACATCCCGGGTGAACCGCTCCCAGCACCGCGTCCTGACCCCTTCCTGCAGCATCAGGGAGTCCGCTCCTCCCCAGAGGCTGCTCTGGTGCCCTGCTTCCACCCGCCGTGGAGCTGAACTCCAAGGAACTTGCAGGACAGCAGGATGCTCCAGCGGCTCCTCGGATGTGCTGCTCTCTTTCGGAGAAGGAGATAACCCAAGTGACAGGCTGATACCCTCCCAGTTACAACTGGAACACAAACTGGATCAGCACACCTTCCTATTTTATTTCTCACTCCTTGCAGAGGGGGAGTTGCAGAACAACTGGGTGTACTCGAGTAACAGGGAAGGCGGAGAAAGGGAATAAAAGAGGCAAAGCAGGAGAGGAAGGTGGGAGAGCAGATGGACAAAGAGTCCGAGACCACCGAACCAGTACAGGCAAGAGCAATCTTGTCAAGAAGCCCAAACGCACCGGGAAGCCCTGCCTGATTATTTCATGCCTTATAACATCGACTCATTTCTAAAACAAGCAGAGGTTTGGGTTTTGGTTTTGAGGTATTACTTTAGGGTAGCTACAGTAAACCAGCAGAACTTTTTTGATCCTAAGTTACACGCTGCGATGTGCTAACAGCCCAGAAGAGCAATCAGCTAACAACGCCAAAAGCTGGGAGCCACGCAGAGCCAGCAGCGACTCCCACTCCTGTCCCACTCACCAGGAAAACGCTGGGAGGATGCTCCAGGCAGGCACCGCTGACGGGGACACCCTGCACGTTGAAAAAATTCTCCATCAAGCGAAATGAGTCTCTTCTGGAGGCCAGCGTGAGATACTCTCAGTTTCCAGCTCTTCCCCCAACTACTGTATCTCTGTCCTCCTGTTCCCTACCTTTAGCACCCACCTTTCCAGTGCAGAGCCTCCGTCCCCCTGAAGCACACGCCGTCACTTGCTGCAGCACAGAGAGGCCGCGGGGTGAGCGTGACCGCATGCCAGACCAGCAGCAGTGTTTGTTTTGCACTGATGCGAGCCATATTTTGATCCAACTGTGCAAGGCAACCTTGTGGAAGAGTTAATTCTCCTGCTGGCATGCGGTCATACTCCTGGATACAAAGGCCTCACGGGATGAAGCCTAATGTGTCCACCTGTGAGTAAGCGGTGTGGTTTGTTACTCTGCTGAAGTGCAAAAAAGCAAGCCAGCCAGCCACCGAGCAAGACTCCAGCCTCGGAGACACCTTCATAATTCTTGCACTGACAATATCGCCAACCGCCCGAGAGCACCATCCACCCCACTTAGCCTTGACCGTGGATGGACTGAACTTTTAGGCTGCGGGAAGACAAACAGATACACACGATAGATGTGCTAAGGCATTGAAGCGCAACAGATAGCCACAATCTTGCTTCAGGCCCTCCTTGGGGTCAGGACCTCCATGGAGATCCTCCCTTTTGGACATTCCCTCCCTGCTGAAGACCTCTCTGGGTGACAGCATAGCACTGACTCAAGGCTCTTTCCTCAGCATCCTCAGATATTGCCCAACAGGGACAACAGTGACACGGACATATGGCACTCACACCAACTCCGCCACCTCATTGACTTGCTTACGGGTATTTCTGCGTCATGCTGAGCATTCACCGCCTCCAGCCGCACTCTGCCACGGGCTGATGTGCTTTGGCACAAACTCCTCCTCCAAGGTGAGTCTGGGAAATTTCCAACGTCAGTTCAACAAGCGCTTGGGCTCCGCTTGCTATTTATAGTTTGGCAACTGGGACAATGCCACCCAAGCATACCAGCTTCGCTTGCGCTAAACGACTGAATCCTGCACGACATACAGCAGCCTCAGAGCTGCCTAAATTCAGCACGCATTCATTCAGTGTTAGCAACTGCTGCTATATCTGGAAGACAGTTTCAAGGGAAGACTGAGCTCTCCAAGGCAGAGAAAGAAAACAAATCCTTTGCCTACATTCTGCAGGACAGCACTGTTCTCCTAAACTTCCTTGTCTTGGCTTAACAACACCCAAGGTGTTTTGCTAAAAAGTTAACAGCATTAGCAACTCACAGCACACTCCACCAGCCCCTGCACGCCTCCTGAACTCTGTACCTCCCCTTGGAAGCTTCATGACACCATCACATCACAGAGCAAATGTACCAACTCGGACCTTCCTTGAGCGACAAAATTGGCCCTAATGCATTCCAGGCCCGGCCCTGCTCTTCGGGGAAGGCAGTTCCGCAGAGCAGCCTGTATACGTCCAAAGAGGTGGGAGTGGGGTGACCAGAAACAAACCACATATGTTAAGGCACCAAGAAAGGCAAGAAAGCATTACAGCCATTCAGCGAGGCTGCTAGGCTGCAAGCGGCAGGGGTTTCTGCAGTATTTTTAGGGCAGTCAGAGCGGCAGACGAGAGACCAGCCGTACCAGCCAGGAGCTGAGCCACGCGGGGTTCTCAAAGCCTCGGTCACGGAGGGCTGCTCAAGTCTGACACAAGCCCATCCAGCTGCAACCCGACTGTTCAAACTCAGCAAGGCCAGGACACATGTCTCTGGCTGCCTGTCATCTCCCCCATTTTACCAACAACACAAAAGTCAGCAAAGAAGCTGCTAATAAGAAGCCGGCAAAGCCTGAACTGGGGAAGGATGCATTCCTGCCTTCAGGGAGCACAGCAAGGTAATAAGACACAGACATCGGAAGGACTCAGCAGCTCTCAGGACTGACTCACCTGCCCATCCTGTGCTGTCCCATCCCTCTGTAGCAGAGAACAGCTACGGGGCTGGATGGAGATCAAAAGGCAATGAATCAGATCAGAAAAACTAAGGTCTTAATGTCTGAACCAGAGATCGAAGAGGAGATTTGCACACCTCCCCTGAGAGAGTCAGGCAACGGGGCAGAAGGAGCTGCCTTGTTTCAGAGCACTGCCAACACACTTGCTTGTTTTTTGGGTTTTTTTTTTCCCCCACCCTAGAGTCCCAGCTGCTAAATACATGACTGCAGCATCTGCCAGCCTCTCTTAAAAAGCACATATACCGTTGCGTCCCACTATCTGAACAGGAAAAAGCCTGAAAAATCTGAGCCACAGACTCCAAATACACAACGTCTCCTTACTACTGACATTTTCAAACCTCATTTTTCTTTCAGCAGTTTCTAAATGGTTAGGTTTTTGCAGCACTGGCTTTCAGCTTACAAGAGTTGTTCCTATCCCAGCCATGGTGGGAGAACTGTTTAGCTTAAGCCATGTATCCCAAAGCCATCGGTGCAGCCACTCACATCCCTAGAGCCTGCCTCAAAAGACTCTAAGCACCCAGCCTCCCTTCCCAACACCAGATATAACCTGGGTCTCTACTCCAATCCACAGCCCAGTGGAGCATGAACACAGAAACCAGGGCTAGAATCATGACATGCATGCTCCAGCCACCGCAGACCTGAATTCCCCATCTCTACCAGAGGCACAACACAAATCCAGATCCACAATCTCAAGAGGACACAAAGTTTATCACTTTGCTAGTCCAGATATAACACTGTGTCGCATTGGAACACCTCTACCAGATCAGAACTGCACTGGACAGCATCCAAACCCAAAGCACAAGCCTCTCCCTGCCCTGAGGGGGTTCCTGTCCGAGCTCCGGCAGGATGCAACAAAGCCGTTTAATAGACTACAGGAAAAGCCACACTCACATGCACTCATGCAGCACGTCCGTCTTCCTGCTGTCCCAGGACAAGATACGTGTCTGCTAAGACCGGCCCTAGCACTGTGGCTTGTTCATTCCCAAATGACACGTCCAAAAGGTTTAGGACCCTGTTCAGGACAGGTCTAACCTCATTACCATCCCACGCGCTTACGCCTGCTGAGCTTCCAGCCTTGCTGCAAGCGCTTTTGCTGCCATTTTCATGCTCCCACTTCCTGCTCACATCAGGCAGCCGAGTAGGAAGTGCTGAAATCCTCCGATCCTCGCTGCAAACCAGGAAGCGCTGGAGATCTCCTGAGAAAGGCTGTGATTTCCAGACTGCGAATGCTCTGCAAACATCTGGTGAGTGGTATCGCATCCAGACCCTCAGACAGCGGGGCCCACCCTCCCCATCCTCCCAGAGCGTGCCGCTTTGACTATCTGCTGGAACAAACACAGGGCAGAAACCACCTACAGGTCATTCAGTTGGGCAAAAACTACTCTACAGTCCCAATCCTCAGGCCATTTGCTTCCCTTCCTCTCCCATGACAAGCGACACCTCGTCTCTCCTGCACACCTGCCACCGAGCCAAGTCCAGCCCGGGCGCACATCTCAACACCGCCTCTGCAGGAGCGTCCTGACGTCCCATTACTCAGCACAGCCTCATAACATGCCCAAACCCTGGATAATACCTTTACCATGGAAAAAGGTGTGGGAAGACCTGCTTTTTGGGAGCCTGGGGATTGCCAGCAAAGAGCAAATCTTGGACGACTCGCAGATCTGTGGGCTGCATTGGCTCGTATGCTCAGTCTCCCGACAGATTGGGCTTCTCGGGGTATTGACAGCGCTGTTCCCAGCGCAGCTGCTCACATCTTTTCCCAACAAGGTATTTAGTGAGAGAGAGAGAGATGCCGTTTCAGTAAACACACCCAAGGAGGATGCAGCCCAGCAGAGCTGTTAGTGCTGTTGCTCCTCTGCTCTTAAAGACTCTCTTCCCGCACACGCCAGCTGGCCTTCAGAGGGGAAAGGCAACAGGATTAGAATAAAAACATTCCAGCAAACAACGGGCTCGGGTTTACCATATCTAAACACTGAAGACAGCCACAGGTCTGTAGACCTCATTCGACCCGATGAGTCGGGGACTTGTGAGCCTGAAGTCTTTCCCTCGGCTCTGGCTGCTCGTCTGGGCTCACACCCGCAGCCACACACACGCATTCGCATGGGACACCAGCTCCTCCCTCGGTGGATCAGCTGCTCTCGAAGCCACCATCACCGGACGCCTCCCCAGGCACCGGCCCAGGCTCCCCGCTGCAGCCGGGGCCATCTGCGTGCCGGGCCGTCGAACGCCCCGGAGCCCGGCACGCTGCGAGCCAGCTCGCGCTGCGTACACCAATACCGGGGGGAAAGCACTGCCAGCAGCTCTCCATCGACACGAGGCGCCCCGCCGCCCCCGGCCCAGCTCTGGCTGCAGGCTGCGCGCTCCCGGGCAGGTGCCGCAGGGCTCCAACGCCCCCGGGAGCGAGACCCTCCTGATCCCGGCCAGCCGGCTCCCCGCTGCAGAGGGGGAAGCCGGTGCAACACGGGGCCCGGCTTCGGGGCTCCCCTTCACAGGAGGCTGCCAGCCCCGGGGGGCTCTGGGGAGCAGGGGGCGCAAGGCCTGGGGAAGGGGGGGAGCGGGGCGCCCCGGGCCGCTCGGCCGAGGCTGCCCCGGGGGGCGGCACCTCCCCCGCGGGAGCGTGGGGGACACGGGGCCAGGCCTGTCCCGGGGGAGACCCCCCTCCTGCGTGGGGATGGGGGGCTCGGCCCGGGGGAGGCCTCAAACCTTCACCGGGGGCGGCGGGCCCGGCCCGGGGGAGGCCTCTTG
>VZTL01040136.1:0-12150 GCA_013400535.1 Scopus umbretta
GCCCTCCTTTGGACCTTCTCCAGCCTGTTTGCATCTTTGTTGAACTGTAGGGACCAGAACTGAACACAATACTTGGTTAACTCCTTTGGCTGTCCCTGCTGATAGGGGAACTGCAAAGTTGAACTGTATCTAAGCCTTGTTTTTATGCCTATTGGAGCTGCCAAAATCTAAAGGCTGGTGACCTGAGATCTCGAGTACGTCCATGTTGGGGCTGAAGTGCCATGGATTGCTGCTGTCCTGCACAGCTTCAGCTGCTCTCCTTTCTCTCCTCTCTACTATCCAGTGATTAGTTTACTTACTTAAGACGTGGGCTCTGTGTTTCTACCTGGGAAATATGAATTCCGCAAGACAATGCTCCCTTCCCCGCAAGAGTGCATGCTAGCCACCCAGCTGGAAGGCTGATGTGAGGCCATTCTTTGCAAGGTTACCCTGAAATACTCATTTTCTGGCAGAATAAAAGAGAAGGGCTTTCTTTTGCTCGCTGGCTTCAGCATAGCAGAGGTCTGAGTTCCAAACCTCGCTTTACTGTGTGCCTAGTAAAATATTTAAATGATATCAAAAGGATGTAAAGAGGACCCTGCATAAAATTGAAACCATTTAGGAAACAATAGCATGACTCTGCTGCTTGTAAAAGGGGACCGGCAGCCTAGCAACCAAATTCTTGGTCAATGGAAAGACTGTTACACAAGCCCGGCATTCGGACGTGCTTCCTCCTCATGCCCTGCCCTGCCAATTTACTACAGCCCTCCTCTCTCCCCATTCCCACAGTCTTTGGCCTCTCCCGTGAGACTGTTAACAAAACTCAGCACCCACTAAATGGGGAATTTTTGCCACAGCCCATTTGTCACCTGGGAAATGGGACTGAGCTGATCAAACTCATTTCATGTAAGGCATCTAGTAAATCGGAAAAAAATCAGTTGTATTCAAGATGGGATGGAGTCAAAGTAATCACTGTCAGCTGAGAGTAAAATCCAACTCAAGATCCTTTGCCAGTACATCTCCTAAACTCTTCTCCTGAATTTTGTTTGTAAGTAGCCTTCCTGCAAAGTCGTGGTGTGGCTTTCTCAAAATCAGTTACCAGTTACTACTACTTCATAGCTCCATGTTTGGAGCCATCTAAAATTCATCTAGCTACTTCACAGCAATCTAAATATTTCAATAACATGATGACTATCTTCTCAATTAATTGAAAGAAGTTTTGAAAATTCGGAGCAGGAGTAGTGTTTACAGGGAATACACTTATGTAATATTTGGAAGATCTGATATTTCCAGCTTTTGACTATTTCTTTTCTCGTTATCATGACACTTTTTATGCCTGCACAAGTGAAAGAACCACATAATAGAGGTTTAACATTTATAAAGTCGTATTTTTCTTGCCAGTGATTAATGGCACAGACAGGAACCTTTACTTCTTATGTTGTTACTTGCATTTCACACAGTTCAGATTATTTATAGTGCAACAGCTGCTCTGTACTGCACCAGAAACTAGATAAGGTCACAGGTTCTCCCTGTAATGTTGGGGTCTTACCAGTGGCTGATTTCCTAAATTCCAGTAGACGTTACAAATGTTTCACCTAGAGCTAACAAACATCACAACCAGGGCATGCTTCTGAGGGAGATCAGGAGGATGTTCTCATGATGCTTTCTGCACTATCCAGGACAAGCTCATGCTGTGTGTCTACCAGGGCAGGAATAGTCTTGTCTCTGAAAACTCCCGTTAGAGACCTCAGAGAGTCAATACCATGGGTTCATTTAGTTTACTTTAATGAAGAAAGTATCTTCAGGAAGGTGTACTCAGAAAACTGCATCTGCATAACTTTGTTAACACTAATCCACTAATCCATGTTTAAACTCAGTAACTTCCCTTCTTTTCTTACCTTAGGAGGAAATTCAAGCAATTAAAAGGAAAGTGCACTTTCTTAATTTTGTGTCATGATACTATGAATATGAATAGAGAAAGTAATAAAAATTACCCTGCCTACTGGAATGACACTTTTGTTAAAGGCCTGATTCCTCAAGCTATCCCTACATACTGCTACAAAGACTGGGTAGCAATTTGTCTTCCAGGTCAGATGTACTTCGTGTACAAAGCATGCTTCGAAGCCGGGAAGTTAGATGCTCTACTGCATTGCATCGTACACAGCTCCTTTTTGCTAAAAACTCAAGAAATATTTTTCTCTCCTATACCAGATATCTGAGGTAGCCTTATTTATATCACTCACTCAGTGTTTCTATATACGCAAAATGCTGGTTAATGACATGTATACATAGTTTTTCTTGCAAGGAAGACTCTATGTACAGCAAAGTTTTTTTGTTGTCTTTCATCTTAGCTTAACTTCCTAATATTTGAAACTGTTGAGTTCACTTGCACAAATTTCTTTTAACACTTCTGGACTCAGGTCTGTGTATGTGATTTACTTTGGAGGTAACGAGATGACTTCGGTGATGAAAAGTGACCATCAGTGGTTTGTACAAGAGTTCAGCAAAATATATCCAGAAATGCAAGTGATCCCTTGTTGTGGTTTAACCCCAGTNATGACTCTGGGTATATGAAACAGAATTGTACTGTCTTTTCCACACCGTGCAGAACTTTCTGGCCTTGTCTGAAGCCTTTGGAGCTACACAGTGTATTTCATTTTGTTGTGCGTTATCTTACAGTGATAACACAGAAAGTCCTTCTAAAATCGATACTGGAGGAGAAGCACATGATAGACCAGCTCATCCACTGCACAAACCCTCTGAAGTGGCTCCAGAAGAATTACATCAGAGATTAATTTGGCCTGTTATGTTTAAAAAAGTCCATACTAAAGATTGCAGAGCTGGGGAGAAGCAGCACGGAGCAATGTATTACTTCTTACAGCAAGCTTTGAAACAGATCAAATGAGCACTAGAAGACATCTGTCTGTTATTTCCTGCCCACACAGCTTTGTTCTGCTTTATTGCCAGAGAGCTCCATGGATGATGTCACTTTTTTCTGAAGAAAACAGGCCACCAGAGCCTTTCACTGACATAATTAATTATCTGTAGTCTGGGCCGCAGCCAGAAAATTCCCATGGCAAGGACCCGAGAAGTATTAACTCCACACTGCTTGATGTTTTCAGAATTATTAGGGTCTGGGATATCCTGTCTTGTCTTTTAACACTGAAAGAGTGCTTTGCTCAATATTATCGAACCGTGGGGCAGTTACTGTCACATATGGAATTACAGTGCCATGATCCAGTCAGCACAGAGAGACCAATGCGAGGGGTCACTGTCAGTTATGTGCGCAGATCTGCATGTTGGGATATGCTTTACATGCTTCAGCAATGCCTCACAATGGCTAAACCCGCTGTTTTGGGTTTGCTGTATCCAGTCATATAGTTTATGTCTCAGCCAACGTTAACCATATAATATTTTGTACATGACCTGAAGCCTGGCAGCAAGCAGAGACCACAGATTTATCCAACTAGCCAACAGGAAGAAGGAAGGAACATCTGCTAAAACACCTTTTCGGACACCTGAGCAGGAAGAATCAGTAACAACAGCGCACAAATGACTATCCGCTGTTCAGGGCTGGTATGTGGCTGCGTGATGGAGTGTGCATCCTAACAGATAAAATAATTAACACAGCAACTTTGGGTTTTTTCTCTGACCAGCACGAGTCACCGCAATGCTTACAAAGGCAGAGGAGAGCTCCCTTGGTTCAGGTACTGCAAATTAGACATGAAAACCCAAATGACTAAGCCCCTATTCTGGTTTATTCATGCCAAGGAAATGATCTGCAGCTTTCCGTCTCCCAGGTGAATGGCCAATCACAAGCTACTATAGCATTATAGGAAGTCGTTAAGATTGCAGCACATTTCCTACACATTGAGGTGTTTTTATATTGCTGGAGTCATGTAGCAAGTGTTCCTTTTGTAACCACAACTTATTTTGAGATCAGTTAGCACCTCTTTAAGAAGAAAAAAAGATGACAAACAAAAGGGTAATAACAGAAAAAGCATTTCTTTTCCTCTTTCTTGGGTTATCATCTGCCCCTTAATCTCACGTTAATCAGTCTGGACCAAGGCTCAAGAGATCCACATTCTGTTCGTGGACCTCTTTCTTGTGCTTCACACATAAAATTAACTTCATCATGCTCCAATTTCCATTCCATAAAGGAAATAATACTTCCCAGGAATGCTGTGAGATATAATCCATAAGTATATATAAGATCTAGGTACTGCTGCTATGAATACTACAAAAAATATGGCACTCTGACATCAATATAGTTGTTCTATTCATTTCCCCTCATTCATTATATTCTTTTATTTCCTCCATGTTTATGTACTTCTATACTATCATCCAATTTGTTGAAATCCATTGGAAACTAAAAAGTATCTTAATTAAACAGGTGACTCAGGTTGTCTAAATTGCTCTTTGGAAGTGCTTCATTGACTGTGTAAGGAACCAAAACATCTGAAATTAGATGCTCCTTGACCTGAACTTTAGGGAGACACTTGAAGCTGCTGGCCTAAGCAACCCCTCTCCAAGAGGAACAAACCTGCCCAGGTATTTTTTTCCACAGTGATCTGGCTGCCTTCTGGCAGGAATAAGCATGCGTGGAGCGAGAGACAAGCTGGTGCCAGTGGGGCCATAGCCGTCAGGATGATGAAGCTCAGAGGAAATCCTTCTGCCTCCTCTGCAGAAAAGCGAGCATTACTCAGAGTGGGATACCAACAGACATAAGTGTGTATACATGTGTAATAAACTGTATACACAACTTTCTCTTGTCCAAGCATTTTGTTGGCTTCAACAAGCTGTTTTTCAGTGCTCTGTGCTACACGGATGTGCATTCAAGTTACTGATGACTGATGAATGGGCAAGAACAGTAGGACTGCATTACAGCAAGCACTTGCCAGCATAGCCAATTATTTGAACAGAGTTGTCAGAGGAAACAAGAGAAGTGGTGTGAACTCTTAGAGTGAAGTGACTGAAAGAGTGCAGGCAATGAAAGTCGCAGAGCAAGAGCTCTCGGCCATGCCCACAATGCCCTCAGAGTCTCCTGCTGTCTCTGAAACCCCCCTGATCCTCCCCAGTGTCTGTCCTTCCCCTCATCCTCCCCAAGCCCCACTTGGACATCCTCTCCCCTCTCCTTCCTCCCATTGCATTCCCAGGAATGATTCTGAAGCCCTTCAAAATGCCATTTTGATTGAACTGCGACACTGCCTGAGCCAATACTGGGGAAATAGGTTTTCATTATGAAGCTGACCGTGTCAATACTTCAGTTTCTGACTTGTTTAAACTTGAAGGTGACAAATGCCTGGAAGTTACCATGCAACTGTACCTCAGTCAGTTCCACTCATTTTGCTGGCACGCAACAATTGATGCTAATTTTCTGGGGGAAGAAAAACAATCACTTCCAGGATAAGAAAGACTTTGCTTGCAAAATCCAAACCATTCCTGTCTTAAGAAAGGACTTCCCTTCATAATGTCTCAGCAGTGTGTCATTTTGGGTGCTGCATGTGCACAGCCCTCAGAAATAAGTCACTGAGTTTGTTTTATTTTGGACATCATGAAAATTCTACACATAAAGATGTGGCAAGACACAGGATGTTCAGTAGGGCCAGCAGTTTTCTGTGTGAAAATATTACATTTCTATCATTTTAGTCAACCAATAGGTGGAGCCTTTAACCCTAGAAATGAGACACTTTGTCAGATAGCCATGTTCTCAAAATTATTATGTAAAGAATCATAGAATAGAATCATAGAATCGTTTTGGTTGAAAAAGACCCTTAAGATCAAGCCCAACCGTTAAACTAGCACTGCCAAATCCACCACTCAATCATGTCCCTAAGCACCACATCTACACTTCTTTTAAATACCTCCAAGGGTGGTGACTCAACCATTTCCCTGAGGCAGCCTCTTCCAGTGCTTGACAGCCCTTTTGGTGAAGAAATTTTTCCTAATATCCAGCCTAAACCTCCCCTGGTTTCCTCTTGTTCTGTTGCTTGCTACTTGGGAGAAGAGACTGACACCCACACCAAGTACAGTTTGCGTGTATTGCATGAATCACATGCAAGTGAATGCTATAAAAGATAAAAATACCTGTGCACATACTTTATAAATCCAAGCATTTATATATAATTTATAAAATTTTCAGAGCATAAAATAGCTGTGATGCAGAGCAGAACTTTTACAGATAAAAATGCATGAATATCCCAGTCAAACCATGCCTTTCTTGGAACCATCTGGTTTCTCCCCACAGGTTCAACACTCAGCTTGCTGTCAAGTTTTTTCCCAATTTTGGTCCCATCCAGTGTGATGTGGTCTCTCCACAGGGTTTCAACACTGCTCTGCAGCTGTACATCATAAAGCACCCTTAACAGAAGGTGCTTAAAGGTGTTTTAAGGCCTGATGGCAGCACTTCTGTGGTGGGTGGGAAGGAGGGAGACTGATGATGGGACCCCATGGCTTTGGTGGCCTGGGTCCAGTGCTCACGAAAGGGCACATGTGAGCAGGTCTGTGCCCTGCTGAAAGACTTATATTTGCTTTTATTAAAGCTCATTTTGGATGAAAAATAATCCATTTTGCTCTCAACAGCTTACGTGATCCTCAGCTGGAGAATAGAAGACACAAACTCAATAAATACACAACCAGTGCAGCAAAATTAATAAAAACAGACTCAGCTACAATTGTAATGTTAAATTAACAACTGGTGATTTAAAGTACTGGACAGCATTATGACACATAACACATATGTTCATTGCAAGCTCTCCCAAGAATCCCAGATTATTTTAAAGCCAGAGTCCATGCATCTACTGTTGCACTGAGTATACCAATTATATTAAATAAATGAAAAAAAAAAGAGTCAAATGACATCAGTTGCTTAAAATTATTTTTTAAAGATTGCAAAGGAAGATCAGTTAAAGACACTTAAAAGTTGATCAGGGGCAGTCCTTACTGTTCTGTTTTGGCCAGAAGACCAAGAATATTTAAAAACAAACCCAAGCTGCTCATACTCTTCCCTCCACTCTAGATGAGATATTCAATGGGTCAGAGACACCTGCCAGTTATATTTCTCTCTTCTGACCCTCCAAGCCGAAGTAAGGTGATAGATGTAGCTCTGTCAAGTACAGCTAAGGCATTAATGGAGAAGGATGTTAAAATGTCTCTGTGAAAGAGGTTTTCAGCCTACAGCTGTCCAGTGACAGTGGCATCTTATGGAGGATAATGACTTTGAAAAACATATAATTGTAAAGCAATTTGATTACCAAAGAGATGGCTATCATTACTATGGTTGATAGTACCTCTCCCCTTAATTTCAGAGGGAGCAGGAAATTGCCTGAATAGCACAATTTAAATATATTTCCGTATACTGTCTTACCTTTTTTTTCCCTCTCATAAAACAGCAGGGTTCTATTTTAAAATTCATTATTCTGGAACTTGCTAGACAAGCCCTGCTTACCTCCCATGGTATCTCCTGCATTTTGCACAACAATGATTGCAAGCTACAGAAAAAAACATAGTATTCTGGCCAAAATTCATCTCTGGTTATAAATTATTCAATGAAAATAAGAGAGAGCGTTTGTGGTCTGAAATCTATCCTAAATTTTTTTTTTGTCCTGCAAAAGCATGCTTCACCAGGAAAACACAAACAAACAAACTAGGGGTCAGTCAGAAGGGAGAGAATTTTTTAACTCATTGTACTGATATTCTTATGCCAGACATTTTTAGTGATTTTTTTTAGGCTCTCATTTTGCTACAGTGTGGATACCATCTTTCTCCTCATTGTCTTGCCTTTCCTATGTCCTCTTTCCATGTCTCTAGCTGGGCTCCATTTATCACTGTTGTATTCCCCCTTTACTTACACTCTTTTTCTTGCATTGCCCAACCTCTTCCCTCTCATTCCATTCTCCTTAAGTCACCTCTCCCTCCTCATATTAACCCTATCTTCTCTTTTTCCCTGTAGCTCTGTACATGCCAAGGTTTTTCTCTCAGGAATTTGAATTTCACCTGTATGATATGCTCAGAAAATCCTAAACTATTTCAATCCAATTAAAAAAACTTTGCAGTTATAAGCACTTATGCAAAGTACCCTACATGCACTTTTCTCTGATTTCATCTATTGTTTCCACTCTAGCTCCTCTTCAGCTTCTCAGACTGTGAGATATTGCTAATAACCTTTTGAAAACTCCTCTTCTGTTCTCTTTCCTCCAGTGCTGAAACATCTTGTCCCAACTTTCTCTTCTGACTTTAATATTACCTAAAAGAAACACATCCGCTTTCCACCTATCTGTCTATCCTATATTCCTTGCTTGAGCATTCAGACAGCTCAATATTTAATAATATTAATGCGTGAGTATCAAGAAAGGGACTGAAGAAAAATATAGACGTTTGTACAGTGTTTTTAACTAAGCAATACCCAGGTAGCTAGCACAGTGTTGTTTCAACATCTCAGGAAAATCAAGTTCAAAACAAAAGCAGTTCAAGGCATTGCATGAAAGTTTACACATTGCAGCAAAAGGAAAAAGAGACAGAGAAAAACATCACAACTACAGCTACAGACAGAGTCAAACTCTTTTGCTTATATCAATCAGACTGACAAGTGATGGGAAGGCCAAGTAAAGCCATGTCAGCAGAGGAAGGGAAATATTAAACCCACTGTACAAGGCACCAGTGAGCTCTCTACTCCTGCACCATGCGCAGTTCCAGCTACAGTCATTAAGATGAACCCAGGGTGTAGCTGGTGCTGACCAAGGGAAGACAAGGAAAGTCTATTTTGCTGGAGGAAACTAAAAGGATGTGGCATAGCTAGCACAGCAAAACAAAGGCTCAGAGTGTGTGAGACTGCTGTTCACAAACACATCAGGATTAAACATTAGGGAGAGAGGTAGGCTTTTCAAAGCCTGATCGGTGTATAGCACAATTTCATAAAGGTTTCACTAAGCATAATTACAATTGCACTAGAAATTAAAAGAAATAAATTTGCTAAATGTTAAAGATTTTCAGTTCTGGAACTGTTTTCCCATAGGAGTAGTCAAGGTAAACAATGCACCTGTTCTTAAAACACAGCTTGATAAATTAATGACAAAGACTGAATGAAGTGCTTGCCTAAAGAATTAGCTGCTGGGACTTGATTTACAGCAGATCTTCTAGAGTTTTATGTCCAGGATTCTCAGGAAAATGGCTCAGTGACTGCATCTGCAGTATGAGGATGAGGAAGTGACAAAAAGGTAGAACAGGGAAAAAGGTCACAACTAGAGAAATAAAGGGAAGGAAAGCTGAAGAAAGAAGGTAAGTTAGATCTTGAGAAAGAGAACAGAACAGAGTGATTATAGAATAGAATGTATTCATAAAATATGTAGCTATAAAAGAAGGAAAGAAAGTAGAAAAATGGAAACAGTAAACAATTTTCCTTTCCCTCTTTACATTTAGAAAGCTTAGTTTCCTGATAAAAAGATAGTAAAATACCAAAATACCTTTAAAAATGTTAGAACGCAATAGGTAGTATATCACCTATACCCATGTGAGTACCTGTTGTTTGAGTTTGTTAAGAGAGAGGGTTTCCCTCATGGCAGGATGTACAGCCACTGGTATCTAAGTGTTTCCCAAGGACCTTACCAGGGAGAACAAAATACACAGCCCTCACCCACCTCTACTAACCCTTTCCTGATACACCCAGGTCAAGAAGAAAGTCTTGCGGCCCACCTGAAGGTGTGCTCCTCCTGGCTCTGTTGGATGAGAGAGCTCCTTCCCCCCACAATTACCCTATTTCAACCACCAGCAGCCAGCAACCCCATACATGCCCCACAACAACCCCTTCTTCAGCTGATGAAGCCACCAGCACAATCTGCAGTTTGGTAATCAGCGGCGCAAATGCAATTAACCTACTAACCCAAGTCTTAATCCTGGAATGATGTCTTCACTAGCAACCTCATCAGAGAGACCAAATCAAACTGGACATGGCGAGAAGTGTTGGCTTCGACCCAGGACCAGAGATACAGGGGGAGCACACCTTGCCATGGGGTGCATTGGCTGCTGCTCCCCAGGCAAGGGGATGCATCCTTCCCAGGGAGCTATCACTGACACCTTGTGTGAGCACTCAAATTAACCATTAAATGCAGTCTTAAATAAATACAGATTAATGGAAAGGACTTCTTTGACAGTGGAGTCATTTGGTCTTTCCCCTTCTCTGAATATCAGCTACACAGTGTTTCCCTTCAAAAGTCAGTCCAAACTCAGCGTTACATTAGATCATTTGGAAGTCTGAAGACTTCTCAGGAATTGTGGTTTGTGATTAATCTATATCAAAATTGTATTTTATACATACTGTTCTCCAAGACACCACGTTTCATACATTGCCCATCCACATCCTTAGGCCTGCAGCAGAAGAAATGTACAACTGATACCTTAAGACATATTTCGTTTACATCCCACACTGCTGCCTGGCTCTGAGGAGCAAAGCTCTACTCCTCCACAATGCCAGGCCCTCAGGAAGCATTTCCCTCAGCCTAAAGCATGTGAAGGTCTTCAACAGGAATGGGTGGCTGAGCTGCAGGGGATGAATGCCATTTCTGCACTGCAGAAACACAGTAAAACACGGGCCTTGAGATAAAGTAAAGTAAAACTTAACAGTAAAACATAATAAAGGCCTTCAGTGGAAAAGTTGCTCCTACCTGAATTGTCTCCCAAGCTTAAATTGTCATCTGGCAATAGGCACGGAACCTGGCTAAGAAATTATTTTTCTTGAAAAACCCAACCATTTGTAGCGGGATGCTGTCTTCGTAAATGAACTTTTATTATTGTGGGTTTTTTTCCAAACACACAACAGAAGAGTGAATGGTAAACATGTATGAATATTGCTCCTCATTTCCTTTCAGGCCCCTGATCAGGAAATGTTGAAAATCAGTGTTGGTATTACTGGAGATTAATGGCTGCTGCTCAGAAAGTGTACAGGGAATATATTCCTGCCAGGACAAATACATAGGCTGTTGGGCAAAAATCTGTGAACCACAGACAGGATTATATCATCATTGTAAAGATGCACACTGCCTATGTTGCTCTGTAATTAATAATATTCACATGTTAGTTTTACTGAAATAGCTGTAACTACCATGGAAATTATTATTGTATCTTCATGATCTGATTTATTCCACTGGTATTTGAAGTTTTCTTTTCAAATCAGTTTTGTAGTATTTAAAAATTAGAATTTTTTTTTCAGGTATAGGAAGAAATCCTTTGTGGATTTTTTTTGTCCCTGTATATTCAATATGTGTTTAAAGACCACGTAATCGCTGCTTTTTTATATGAGCAGTGAGATCTCACAAGAGAAAAGACACTCTACTGAGCTATAATGCCTTTAAAATCAATTCCTGTCATCAGTTCATTTCCCACTCTCCTTCAGAGAGGTTGCACTTAAGAGCTCTCCTGCCATGTATATTGGGATACACTTTCATCGCCGCAGCTTCTGTATACTTTTTCTTCCCTTTTGTTTTCTTACAAAATAAGGTCTAGGCTATGGTGAACTCAGACATTTACGGAAACCTTTCCTTCTCTACATTCAGTAAGTGCACAGGGTCCAGCCAGGAAATCTGACGACAGGCAAAGCTGAGTCCAACTTGGCCCTAGAACCTACAGCACAGGCAAGCTACCTGAGGTCATTATAACTTTTTTTTAAAAAAAAAAGAAAAAAGGAAGACATAAACATCACTGTTAGGGCATGTCTCCACAGTTTACTGGCACATTCACCTTCAAAATGAAGAGCTGGGAGGTCAGGTCCCAAAGTACAGGCTCAAAAGTGATACCAACAGCAACATGGCATGGCTCTGCTGTATTGTTAGATTATGTGAATAGTGAACTAAGCACATGAAGTATATGTATACATTGCCAGTTTACCCCGCTAACCTCATGGTTGTCGTGACCAGATTACTTCCCGTGCCTGAGCTCGCTTTTTGGGGTTCACAAGGCAGTGTCACCCTGCTCTGTGTTTGGTAGTGCAGACATAAGATGCATCCTGCTCATGGCTGCCTAGTAAACAGTCATAGTACTTTATCCCTTTTTTTTCTTCAGAAGATATTGAAACTCCCTACAGGTACAGCCTGCTGTTATTCTCAAAACAAAATCTTCTTACATATGTCTATATAATGTTTGCTTTGCCAGTACTGAAATGCCTTCAAAATAAACCCACAG
>VZTL01040137.1:0-19527 GCA_013400535.1 Scopus umbretta
TAACTCCTTCCCAGCCAGACCCATTGCAGGTACTCACCGGGGAAACTGGTTTACTAGTTTGGATGGCTCCTTTAAGTGCTATTAGATTAGCTTTAACAATGCCAACATTTATTGACCTATGATATTGCTTCATTTTGGAA
This sequence comes from Scopus umbretta, assembly GCA_013400535.1. NCBI lineage: Eukaryota > Metazoa > Chordata > Aves > Pelecaniformes > Scopidae > Scopus > Scopus umbretta. Next base: position 141 of record VZTL01040137.1, read on the forward strand.
CCTGGAGACTATTATGGAGGGATTAAATTCTGTCTCATGACATTTAAATTCGTATGCCTGAAGGTGACTAGAAATCAAACTCATTAGTCAGTGTAAAAAGTGAGACATTCAGCTCACTCATCAGTGGTGTCTTAGGTGGGGTATAGTTGCATGAAATTAGCCAAGAGAAACTTAAACAACTCACTTGGGTTCAATGATGTGACATGGGTGTCAGTGAGACCTGAAGACTTCTGGAAGCTGTAGTGGAAGGCCAGTCTGGACACTCTGCAGCATTTAAAATGACATTAAGCCTCAGTTCAGTTGGGTTAATAGGTATCCAGTACTGTTTGATATTCCCAGCGTTACNTGTTGCTCAGCCCAGCCCATGCAGTTGTCTTTGAAGCAGCAGGTGAAAATCAGGCCACTGCAGCAGTTCTGTGGCTGCCAGCATGTTTCAAGGATAATGCAGTGGAAGTGAAGTGGCTAATTCAGCCTGAATGCTCTGTGGGAAATCACTGCACCGGGGCCTGGTTTTCCAGGGAGGGACGGGGTCTTTCAGAGGTGGAGTCAGAAGGGAGTGAGCTGCAGTAGTGCTGTGTGTGTACAAGAGGGCAGGAGAGCCTCCTGGGAGAGTCAGGTCTGTATGTGAAAAATGAGCGTGTGTCCCCTGTGCAGCAGCCACTGGCTTTTCCTGGAAGCATCGGGCAGGACCTGAGAAAGGTACTGGGTGGAAATGGGCTTCTGCCCATGCCCGAACGCTGAAACAAGCCCACAGCATGCTCTCTCAGGCAGCCAAATTGTCTATCCTGCATCCAGTCCCCAGGCCGCTGGTAGAGCCCTGGGCTGAAACACAGGGTGGCTCACCTGCTAGCAAGGATGTGCAGCCTCTGGTTCAAGATCTGACTGTACCAGGGAGCCAGGAAGAAGCAGTGTGTCCTGAACTCTTTGGGAAGAAAAACAGGGAAAACAGAGAAAGTCATAGTTTGACTGTAGAACTGTGACATACAAATATAATTGATTATTGGTTTAAAAGTAGTCATATAATAAATTGCAAAAATTCTAATAGAGACAAACCATCATTGCTGTGAAGAAAATTGTGCTTCTCTAATGTACTAGTATTCCTGAAGTGTCAGATTTATATCAGACTCAGGTTTACTGGTGTCAAGAGTTCATTACAATAAGCTAGGTAGTAGACACCAAGAAGGTGGGGCTCAGGTAAGAGTTAAACATTCACGTGAGTGCTGCCAGCACCATAAACACTAGGTGGGCGTAGAAGAGGAGATATAAATCCACAAATTTCCCTGCTCCTTAACAGCCTGTTTTCTGCGCCTCTGTGTGAAAGAGCTTGTACTAACCTGCCACCCAGGCTGTCCGACTTGTTGAAACACTCCTCTGGTCTGGTGCAGCACAGGCTGAATAGATCTACCTAGATCCATTGTCAGTGTGGGTTAATTGCCTTGCTGATACTGCCCTGCTCATAGTACAGCACTGATGGGCAGAATCAGCAAGGAGGTAAATAAATTCTCCAGACTCATGCTTGAACTTAATTCTTGTTTTGATCATGTTTTTCCCCTTCTTTCTCTGAACTGGGACCAGCTGAAGAGGCAGGTGTAGGAGCCACTCCCAACCTGGAGGACCATGCTGCAGGAGATGCTGCTCAAGGTTAGTGAATCATCTGTCACTGGGGTCCAGTTATTGCTGCCCATATGTGCGGCTGGTTGCTAGTGGCTTGGGAGTTTTCTTCTGTAATGCAAATGCTCTGCACTGTACCAGCAGTTGTGCAGTTCTCCCTGTTCCTGACAGGGGAGGGTCATACATGCTTTGAATGTTCCAACATACTCATTTCAGGGAGCTGCCGCTTTTCATGCCTCAAATTTCTCTCTCAGATGGCTGAAGCCCTGGTGCTTGTTTGTCCAGTTGCAAAACAGGGCATCCTTCAGGTTAGAAAAGGTAATAAACAGAGCCGGCATGGTGCAGTTAGCCAGGAGGAACTGCTCAGCATTGAACAGAGTCAGTTTTGGGCCCTGCATGTCACACATGAAATAAGTGAATTGTTTAACTCTAAGTAGTGTCACTTTCTGTCGTAAAACGTGTCTCAAACCTACTCACTGATGCCCTGACTTTAACATTAAGGGTGTTTTTTTCTCATCCCGGTCTTGGGGAATGTGACTGACAAAGGCAGGCACGGTGGGCAGGGAGTGTTTTTAGAGCATTAATTGTGTGTCTGCTCGCATGAGCCAAGCAATTATCCATCTTGGCTATCTGGAAAGCCTCTCTTGACGCTGCTCAGTTCAGACTTGATGGAAAACTTCCAGACGGGATTTTCCCAAAGCAAGCAGCGCTAGCTTAATTCTGTGCCCAATGGGGCAGGCGTATGGGTTCAAACTCACCTTAATATTGCTGTCTTGCTAGCACTAATACACCATAGTGCTAATTTGGTGGACTGTTTAAAATCTTAGACCCCATTTTGTAAGGTAGTTTTCTGCACAGTAGACATAACGGATTCCTCCAGCTGCTTGGGCAGCGTCTTTCCTCCTCATGGCTGCATTAGTGCATTTACAGATACCCATGTCTTTTAAAGAAGTAAATAGGTCTTTGCCTCCTCAGCTCAGGGCAGAATTCAGGTCATCTTTGCTTTCCACACACAGACGAGCACAGTTAATTGCAGGGAGCGGACTGCACATAAAATAAAACCTTTCCTTTCCTGTCCAGTGGTTCTTGGACTAGCAGCTGTTCTGTATTCAAAATAGTGGTGCCACTACAAAAAAGAAATCAAGATTGTTAGCAGGGGGAGGGTGAAGTTCTTGCTTCTGTCTGCCCTGTTCAGTCAGGTTCTAACCGGTGTTTCTCACCAGATTTTTAAAAAGACCTTTCTGTACTGTTCTAGGATCTTTCAGCTGTCAGATACGGGGACATACAGCTAGCTGGAGCTCTGATATAACCTGTATATGACATTTCTAGGTTCTTACGTAAATTGTTACTTCTCTGAAAGTGGACTTGTAATGATGTGCTGCTTCCTTTTAATGGTTCTCTTTGATTCGGAGGAAAATCATAGAATCATAGAATTGTTAAGGTTGGAAAAGACCTCTGAGATCATCTAATAATAATCATTGATCATCTAATAATCTCATCATAATAAGATCATCTAATAATAATCTGAGATCATCTAATAATGTGATTATCGATACACACATACAGAGTCGCGGATATCTCGTTACTAGCTACCTTCATTTTCATGTTGTGGGATTTGAAAAAATTATCTTTGCAGTGAAGATGGAGCGTGCTAAAATGCTTTTGGAGTCTCAGGTGGAGAAGTGTCCTCTGATTCACAGTTTGTGCTGTGCTGGCATTTGGCCAGCTCGTGACCTTGTGCTGCACGTTTGCCTTCGAACCCCCAGTAGGTCCTGGAGTGTGGAAGTACAGCTAATGACTGTCCACATCTCTGCACTGGTGGTCGGTAATGTTCATGCGGTTCGTTTGCAGTAGTGGTGAGCCAGGACAGTCCTGCTGGCTACTGCATAAACACCCTTCAAATCCCTGTGGTTATAAAAGGTGTTCCTTGATGCCACATTTCAAGTATTACCTGCCAATAGATGCCAATTTAAGATTTCTCTTAAACCACAATTTCGGAGGTCTTTGTGTGGTAGTTTCACTTAACCGTTACATTCTCTTAAAATGGGGGAGAACACTGATAAAAGACCGAGTCAGTCTTGACGACTTCTTTTCTTGTTTTAATCTTGTTTGTTAATCTAACAAAGCAACAATCGAAATCTCAGTACTGAAGTGCTCTGATCTAGGCTCTTTAGTTTACCTGGTCAGTGTTCAAAAAGACCGAAGAGTATTTGAAGCTGGACAAATTCATAACGTAAGATGCACATTCTTACTACGGCAGTTGACTTCAAAGCAATTTACCTATGTTCAGGGTGAATTCTCCATTGCTCAGTGCATCTTTGCTTCAGTTCAATGAATTTCTAGCAGAAAAGCTCCAGCTCAACTAGAATATATGGCTTAATGCAGCAATTGTTGGATGAAATTATAAAGGTCTGTGTCATGTGCGAGATCAGCGATAGAACGGAATTCTCTTTCACCCAAAAAAAGAGAGCTCTGTGTCTCTGTGACCTTAAGTTTGGGTTTATAAATGTCACACTTTCTACTCTGCCCAAATGGTGGCAGCAGCGTTGGAGCTCTGATTAGTCTGAGTGGGTGCACAGTCCAAAATTGCTGTGGCCGTGTGGCTACAGCCACATTTTTACTTATAGTCCTTTCCATTGAGGCTATCTGCTCCACTGGCTGTTGAAATATGCAGACATAGAGGTGCTCTTCCCTGAGGTCATTAGCAATAGAAACGATCTGGAGAACAAAGCAGAGATGGTTTGAACTCTGAGAGCATGTAACTGGTGCCATGTCTGCTTGATCATCTCCTGCAAGGGAGGAGAGGGCTGTAGGGATTTTGTAAACCCATGAAGGAGGGGAGGGCATCTGGCCTGTTTTGTTCAGGCCCTTGAGGCAAGAAGAGGTGGTCACTGACCAGAAAACTGATGGTCCAGTGGTGGTGTTAGATTAGAAAAAGGGTGTGTTCTTGGCTTCTGAAAACCTCTGTAGCTAAACCAGCTCACAGAGTAGAAGCATGGCAGATGGTGGTTAGATACCCCAGCCGCCTCTGAGACTGGGTCCAGGGAGGAGCCTTGACTCCCACGTGCTGTGGCTGTCATTGTTCCTGATTCCCATGGGGATCAGAGTTTCTTTAAAGGTAAAAACCACTGTAGAAGTGAGTTGTCTGTTCAATGGGGCAGTGTGGGACTTGCTTTTACCCTCTAGATTGATGGTAATCCTTGATAGAAAGATTGATATCTTGACTGATAGAAATCCTTAGTCTCTCTTTAGCATTACATGACTGACCACCTATTTGACATGCCTGTGCTAATTGTTTGCCCATGCTTCATGCCCTGCACCTTCAACTCTAGGGGAGCCAAGCTCTCCAAAGCAACAGCCTGGCCCTCAGGAGTGTGGGGCAGATGCAATAAAAAGAGAAAGCCAGCCCACAAAGCGGGTAGCTGGGGTTCTTCAGCAGCCTCTTCTGTCAAAGAAGGCTACAACAGCAGCTCCCACCAGAATTGAGGTCACCATCCCAATACCCCTGGATATGTACCAAGACTCCAGAGCATCTGAAGACAGCAATGAGTTGTGGGATCATCGAGGCAGAGAAGGCATTGGTGTGGATTCCGCACTGGGAACAGAGCTAGGTCGTGATACGTGCACAGAGAGGTTGGCAGGAGCAGGTGGCACAGATGACTCCCATGTTAAAGATGGGCCATCTCCTTTATATACCAGAGCTCCATTAAAAGAAGATGACAGTGGACGGGATAGAGATGAGGACCGTGATATTGATGAAACTTCAGAACAGGGTTTGCTTTCCCTGGTGGGACAACATGTTTCACCAGGACCCAGAATGGACTTCTGTCCAGCAACAGGCAGGGAAGCTCTTGAAGAATATGCCTTTGAAGAAAACAAGTCCAAAGATGTCCTCAGAGATGTAGCAAGAGAGGTGCTTCTTGTTGAAACTGAATCACGTAAAGCAGGAGAGGACCAAGAGGAGAGGAGACAGCCATTGAGGGGGGAAGAAGACACAGATGTCACCCCATTAGAGCTTTCTGAAATCCTCTCCCAAAAAGAAGCGGAGCCAGGGGAAGGAGAAGATTCTGGAACCTTGCTAGAAACAGCCAAACTCCCCGTTGAGTTAAAAGATGATGTGGAAGGCAAAACTGCTCCTTTGGAAGAGGCTGTGCCAGATACAGGAGAACACCGGACGCCCAAGAAGAGACCTTGTGCCCGTGTTGCAGATAAAGCCGTCAGTCGCGTCCCTCTCCTAAAAGGTGTGTGCAACGTTTGCCTGCCCTGAGCTCGCATTGCCGGTGGCTTGCTCACGACAAGGCTGCCTGAACCAGTACTTCAGCTTGCTGCCACCTCTCGAATCCTGCTGCTTGGGAAATGGCCTGGACCTTTGCTGTGAACTGATCTACAAAGCACCGCTGCTTCTCCCTTCCCCTCCTTCCCCCTTTGGTTTAATCCTGGATGTCCTGGCATACTTGCCAAACCCTTATGCTTCAGTTTTGCGTCCCTTGCATGGTGCTGGCCTGTCCCCAGTCATGCTTTGTTAACCTGGTTTTGTTTTGATTTCCTTGGATCTTTGGGGTGGGGACCTTAACTCACACCTGGCACCTTCCCAGCGAAGATGAAGACCGGATGGACGTTGTTCTGGCGCGTTGGAGTGGGGCTAACTCGGCGCACGCTGCAGCTTGTTCCAGCAAGACACGTGCCATGAGATTTGCATGTGTCCACTGTCCGGTCCAATAACTCTTTGTTTTGGCTTTCCGAAAGAGGAGGGAGGAGGAAAAAGGCAAGTGAGACGGCAGGTCTAACCATGGAAAAGGCCCCACATTGGTCCTGTTTCTTGCACTTTTCCCTTAAATACCCACTACTGACTGCTGTTGGAGGCAGGGTCTGCAGCTAGCTGGACCTTTGCCCACTACAGGGCAAGTCTGATGCTCTTACAAAGCATCCTGCTCCAATCCCAGTTCTGGACGGTGTGTCCCTGCGTGATCCAACACGATGGCTGTATTCGGGGTGTTCTGCGGGAGCTGCGTGTGTGTGTGGAGGCCTGGCTCTTGGATGCACCTAACAGCGTGTGTGTCGCTAGGCTGGGAGGGCAGTCAGACCCTGGAGCTGCTGTGTTCGTACAGCAACGTCACTCTTGGCTGTCTTGTGTGAAGGTCTGAGTTCACCGCTCGATGCACAAGCATCCCTGCCAGCAGAGCAGCTCTTAGACCTTTTCTTTCTCCAAGAGCTATTTTCCACCTTTACTGGGGGTCAGAGGGATGTTACTGAGGGCCCTGCTTGGTGGCCAAATGCAGGTTTTACTCTGAATTGCATTAATAAGCTGCGGCAGCAGGACACGCGTTGAAACCCAGTGGTGTCTCCCTGTGTTTTACCTCAGCTCTGGCTGTCCAGGGCCTGGCATGGGGGAAGCTCTGCCTTTCGCCCCAGTGCTGCATCCCAAAAGCTGGCTTGGCTGCTTCCGTTAGCCTGGAAATGCTGCTCCGGTTTGTGGCAGAGAGAGTGTGCTCTTTGCTGCATGGGGTTCATGAAGAAATTGTTGGTGTAGCTTTTTCCATTGGACCCAAAGCTCGTAACACATTTCTCATTGTTCACCACCTAATAAGCCAGCAGGAAGCATCGCAGGTGTGCTGCAGGGCATTGGCATGGCTTGCTAGTGCTAGCATCAGATCCTGAAAATGATGGTGGGTTGGGGATGCATTTCCCAGAGTCAACCTGTTTCTGACTCAGTTGGAGGGATTTCTTTAATTATTTAATGGTCTTTTCCTTCAAGGACAGAGATACTTTGTGGCAGTTCAGCTCCAGTCTAGTTGAACTGAGTTTGGGAAGGGTAGTGCATCCAGCAGCTCTGGGAGTGGCTACTGGGTGGGTCAGGGTTGTCAGTGCTGGATTAACAGCATTGTTCATGTCACCAGGGGTGGGCTGACCCCCCGGGGCAAGTTTCCAAAGCATTGGGGAGAATATCAGCAGTTTTCCCTCCCAGATTAGGGAGGAATTAGCTGAAGACTGGGAAAAGGGTCTTTGTTATCAGTGCCTTATAATACAAACATTACTTCCTCCCTGCTTCTAATCTTCCAATTAGCAATACTGCAGTCTGTTGTGCTTGTAGGCTAATAGGACAAAACACTGAAATATTGTCAGAGTCACTGTAAGCTTGGTATGAATCAAGTAGGACGACAGCTAAAACCTTAAGACCCTGCAGGGTCTGATCCAGGTCAAAGACATACTGTCTGCTGGGGAGGCAGAAATGAGTGTGTCAGGAGAGATGGGAAGTAACAACCATATAAAAACGCTTTGCAAAGCTAACACACTGAACAACAACTTTGAATGAGATTATGGGCAGCCTGGTGCTGCTAGGATTGGGGCATCCTTCAATTTTAGTCTTTCTATAGGTGGTTCTTAGAATCAGTGGCTGTTTTAGAGAGGGAGACTCATGTTTAGGGTTGAAGAGAACTGTTCTGTCCTAAACTGAACAGATGCTACTGGAACTGAGTGCAAATCTGGGCAAAATGGTCTCATCCAGACCTTGTTGTGTGTGTCTGATGCTCCAGTGATAAGTAATGCCCTGTTGCCTATGCACAGGATAATCTGTTAACCCAGAAAGTATGTGTTTACAATGTGGAAGTATTGCTGCAAGAGATGAGCGACTTTGTAATATTTCTAAGAATAGTATTCAATTTAAAGGAGAGCAGGGACATGGGGAACACCCACCCAGCCTGCATGTTGCTGTAGTGCGGGCATTATCATCTCTCTAAAGTTTAAGGACCAGTCCCAAGAAGTGTAACGGCATGTGTTTCCATTTGTCAGGTCGTATTGACAGCAAAGACAAGGAAGGGACTGAAGCTGAGGAAAAGAAGCCGAAGGTAAGCTAAAAAATAAAACCAGAGGTGATGTCAACCCACTAAGTGCTGTGCACGTTCCTGACTCTCTCTCCTGGACTGCAGTTGTGCCTCTTAGGAAACCTTGCCATTTTCTTCCATTCCTCCATCTGTCTTTCAAGAGTGTTTTTATTTTTTCTTCCTTTGCCCCAGTTTGGATGGTGCAATCCATGGTTATCTTTGAAAGCGAGGAAGCAAACCAAATCTAAAACAAGCATGTGGCTCATGAGGTTGGGTGGGTGGTTAGAGAAATCATTTTCTCAGCCCAAGACCAGAAGGCAGACGGCTGGCTTTGCTGGGGCAAACCGGTGCGAAAGCAAACTCAAAACTGCATTGGGCTGTATGGGGGACAGGCATCGTAACACTGAAAAGAGCAAGATGTGTAATTAAAAAATTAAATTAAATAATTTAGGCCTTGCAGATGCTGTGTTCTGGGTGAGGAACAGAGTTTAACTGTGGGTAAATTTCAGAAGTTTAAAGGTACCTGTCACGCTGCTAATTTGGAGGAGGTTTAGTTCAGCCTGGCCATTAGCCTGGCTAGTACCTGGGTGAGATAATGGACAACATGATGGGCAATTTAGTGGGTGAAGAATTAAAGGTGAGAAATATAATTATTTGCAAACAATGTAAAATTGGGTCTTTCTCCAGTGACGTTTGGCAGGGTTGTATCAGACTAGGCATTTGGCATGATACCAAGCAGTAGTCTAAATAAAAAACATTGATCCATTATTGATAAAGTAGGTACGATGGGGTTGAGAGACCTGAGAGCAGTCGTCTGCATCTCCCAGAAATGCTGGTGCTGATAATGCTGTACCTGCAGCGTCTTTGCCAGAGGAGCACATAGAGAGTTTGGGAGTGAATAGAGCAGTTCAGATAGTAAAACGTGCCACTGGTGTGGAGGGGGGTGGCAAGGGCAGGCTGTCATGGGGTGACGCTTTCCCCAGAAAGGGGCTTGGGTGTTGCTGCACCATGTGGGAGGAATAGAGCTGGGGTGTCCCATGCTTGCCGGTGCAGCCATGGGACGCCGGCAGTGCCCTGGGCCCTGCAGCTCTTACCCAGCTCTGTGCTGCAGGGAGAGGGCAGCACCAGCCATCACCTATCCCACGCCCAGTTCTGTATTGCACCTTCTAATCCTGGTTAATGTCAGTCATCCCCTTTTGTTTCCCTCCCATACTGATTTTTTTGTTCCAATTTTATTTTGATTCCATGTTTAAGAAATCCTCGCCTTCCACTGCCAAACCCCCAGGCAATAGACCCTTCACCCCCCCCCAACGACACACCTCCTCTAGCACAACCCCTTCGAAAACACCCTCCAGCCCTGCTTCCGTGTCTAAAAGAGTCTCTTCTGTCACATCCCGACCTGCCAGTACAGGAACACAAGAAATGAAAGCCAAGGTAAGGAAATGGGATGTGAGGGGCTAAAGCTGCCTTGGGGCATACCTTAAAGCATTCCTGACAGGGCTGACAGTGCTTGCTGGGCAGTCTCTCTGTGCCCCAGTCAGTGGAGAGGGTGGGATGTGCTTCCCCTTCACCTTCCGGTAGCCATGGCTAGACTTGGCTCCAGTTTTGGTGTTTGAAGCAACTGGGTCCGTTTCACCAGCACGTAGGCCCCTTGCTCTGCGTTACAGCAAAAATATCTCATTGCTACAGGGTGTTACCTGGTCTCCCTGAGGCATTTCCAGATGCTTTTATGCTCTTTCATGCTCTTTATTTTGCAGCTTTATGCTGTGTTTTATGGGTGCGTTGGCTGTAAACAGCAGATGTATTTGAAATGTGCCAGAGCCAGATCTGCCAGGTGCAACACAGAGAATAGGAAATGCAGACACATCCGTGGCTTATTCTGCAATGTTAAAAAGGGCTTGGAGTTTCCCTTTGTGGTGTTTAGTCATACAAACGCACCCGTGGTGAGGGAGAGAGCAGAGATTGCAGGTCGCGGACAATGGGATATGATTTTACCATGATAGGGTTTGCCATCGTTCTGCTCTGCTTACCTGCTGCTTTGGGGCCGGTCAGCTTGTAAATTTTCTCTTGTATGTTTTTCATGAGCTTTTGTACATGGATCAGCATTAAAAAGTCATCAGAAAGAGGATATGTTAGTTTATAGATTTGGGGAGACTTTCTGCAGGATCGGAAGGCAATAAATAGCGTATTGCTATGTACATGCTATTACAGGTTATGTACATGTTACAGTCAGGTATTACAGGTGGGGATAAAGGAGGTGCTTCTCTGTGTCTGGAGTCTGCCACCGTACTCCTGAATGGAGCCTCTGGTCAATGGATTTATCTTCTGTACAAAATTGTAGTAGAACAGGGGAAACAAAATGATGCAATTCAGAGAGCAGAGAAAGGAGTTGAACATACTTTTTAACCAGGCCTGAGTGTGTGGTGAATAATGTAGCTGATGCTAAGGGCTCACGTGGGAAAGCGGCTCAGTCTGCCAGCCCCGGAACGACTGTGCAGTGGATGCGGCAGGCACCGTGATGGGAAACGGGGTGTGAAAAGGCACATCACAGATGCCTGCATGTGGGGAGACCCGTGGGAGCTCCTGCGGGCTGTCAGGTTAGGACGCGGGAGGGTCTCGTGTGGCTCTGATCCATGAGGGGCAATAGCCCATCCCCGGGTAGATCCCCCCTGCTGATGCAGCCTTTCCCCTTGGATCCCCAGGGCCCAGAGATGAGAAGTGGCACGAAGACGGCCACACCGCGGTCTGCAGCCGGGCAGGCTCAGAGGAACTCGACCAACGCCACACGCATCCCAGCAAAGACGCCCACGGCCCCCAAGACACCTCCCAGCTCTGGTAGGTGATGGCGAGAGCGGCATGCAGCCACCTTCCCATGGTGACTATAGAGGTTCTGCTCTGGTGGTGCTCCCAGGCTCTCCATGCAGTTATGTGGGGGTAGCGGACAAATTTGCCCCAGCGCAGGCTGGAGTCATGCACAGCGTTAAGCAAGGACACGGCCAGCAGGTTGAGGTCTGCGTGGTGATTCGGAGCTGCTCAGCCTTGTCGTGGGGCTGTGGGTGCAGAGCTAGGGATGATTCCCCTGAAGTGAGCCTTTCTGGATGCTGCTATATCTGCTCTGTTCATATAGCTGCCAGTGGGTAGGAGAGGGCAGTTGCTTTATCCCTTTGGGATTTCCTCCAGTTTGGGAGATCTAGGCAGCTCCATTTTTTTTAATCCATCTTTTCCTTTTCTCTTGACAATGTTTCACGAAGACCAGAGGCAAAAGGATCAATTCTTCGATTGCAGGAATGGAGATTAGCCCATTATTCTCGGAGAAGAAAACATCAGAAAGTATCAGGCATTGTGAATTTCCATTAAAACAGCGCATTTCACTGAATATATGTATTTTTCCTACTTAACCAGAGCTGCATAAAACCTTAAATCAATTAAATTTCCAGCTTTATTATGTTTAAGCATCTTTCTCATTCATTAAACAGGCAGAAAGGAGCAGAAAAAACCACCTCCTGCAGCAGCAAAGTCTGAGAAAGGTGATGTTTAAGGGTTTTCTTTTCTTCTTCCATTTCTTTTCAGACTGGGGATGGTTATAAGCTGCTCAGTGATCAGCCTTATTTAATTACATAAAACAATTTTGTAAAAATCCTTCCATATTTCTAATAGATGAGTGGTTTTGTTTGAGTGTCTTTTGTCTGTAATTCGTCATGCATGCTAATGTCATGCTTGGGTGGGGAGCCTTACCAATGATCCAGACAGTGAAGACCATCTTGCTTCTGAGAAACTAGGAAAGTGCCTTTAATGACAGTTTTCACTTCAAACTGAAGTAGAAGAAAGTGCGTCCATCTCCCCGTTGCTGATGGTCTGTGCTAGGAGTAGCGGGTGGGCCCTGGGACCGGGCAGATCAACCCCATAAAGGCAGGCAGTGCGTGGGGAAGGGGCTGCATACCCAGATTGCTTATCCTGTGCTTGCATCCCTCTGTCTGCAAACTTCAGGTGAGCAGCCAAAGTCTGGAGACAGAAGCGGTTACAGCAGTCCCGGCTCCCCCGGGACTCCAGGCAGCCGTTCCCGCACTCCCTCTCTGCCCACCCCACCAGCCAGGGAGCCCAAGAAAGTGGCAGTGGTTCGCACACCACCGAAATCTCCTGCATCTGCCAAGAGCCGCATCCAGCCGTCAGCCGCACCCATGCCTGACCTGAAAAATGTGAAGTCCAAAATTGGCTCAACTGAAAACCTGAAGCACCAGCCCGGAGGTGGCAAGGTAAACATGGACTCTGCTTTCCAAGGGCCTGTCTGTGGGGACAGCGGGTGCTGGACGCTGCATCTGGGAGGGGAGAGCCCTCCCTGGATCAGCAGCAGCCCAGCTGGGGCCAGAGGTACAGCAGTGGGCAGCCATGCTTCAGTTGATCTCCAGCCTGATTCTGATTTTGGAGTTTTTTGGGCTGATGGGGTTGGGTGCTTGTCCTGAAATTGCTTGCCTGGCTTAGTGCATTACAGCTGTCCTGCAGAGAGGACTGCAGAGAGCTTGTGATGTAGCTTTCATGGAGTGGCATGTCAACATATGGACTGGCTGCCAGGGGAATGACATTCCCTTGTGGTGTCCAGTTAGGGAGAGCAAATTGTGACCTGCAGCCCTAAAGAGTCGCAGGATGAGGATTGTGTTTCTGAATCCTACCCTGCGTGATCTGGAGCAATCCCTGCAATGCTGCCTCCGTTTCTTCATTAGCGAGCAGACCAGGATGGTCTCCTCCCTGTGAGGGTCCCAGGCTCGACACACTTTTCAGAATGTTGTGATTTTACGATCCAACTCTATTGGCAAGGTTTTGGGTTGCGTTCTGCGATCAGGCACTGTCTTGCTACGTGATGCAGTGTGGCACAGCCAGAACTGGTGGCACTGTTATCCTTTCAGCCACTAGTACTTTTCATTCCCAGAGAGGCTGTTTCATGAGCAGCAAAGTGAACTCCCTGCTCCAAGTGCTTGGGAACTAGGGTCTCATGTTAAATTTTGCAAGCCCAGCAGAGGAGAGTTTGGGTGAGGGAGCGGTGTGAGCTAATTCATCCGTGCAGCCCCAAGAGCAGCAGTGTGTGGTGACACGGCTCCAGCTGTGGTGTTGTCTGCTCAGCACCCATCCGAGCCTCTCTGCACTGCTCCATTGCACTCTGTGGACGTGTCCTGAGGCCTTTTATAAAATCTCCCTTGCTGCATGGGTGGAGATACGAAAGCACCTGGTTCGGTTCCTCTGACTGGTGAAGGCCCAGTGGCTCTCACACAGGTGTTAAATGGCAGGACTGCACGTCTGATGGCTAGTGTAGTCAGGAGGCCCCGTGTGCTTGTGCTTGCCTGCCCTGGGGAGGAACGCTGCCTTGCAGACCGTGCTCTGTGGCTGCTACTGCAACAGAGCCGTGACGAATCTTCCCTGAGTGCGGTGCATGCCATTTCGTGTGACTCGGTAACTTGGTGGCTCTGAATGTTCAGATTTGGCATGGGAGGAGGCTTTGAGATGGCTTCTTTTCACCATCTTAAATAGCAGCCTGCTTTTCCATTTCCTTATATGCATTTTTTGCTGTGGCTGGCGATTTACTGGACAATGCACATTTTGCTTTGTACTACAATCCAGGGCGGGTGTGGAGCCTGGGCAGGGCTGCTCTGGCCATTGGGTATGAGCAGAGCGGCATGAATCCTTCCAGCTGCCCTTGTCCTGGGGCCTCAGCCCTCCTGCCGGCTTAGCGCAAGGTCTAAGTTTTTCCTGCTGCCCCCACAAGACACTTCTTTTCAGGGATTTTACAAGGAACCCTTCTGTTTACTGTAAATTGGTTAAATTGTTTGCTTGTTCTTTTTAATCCAGCTTTTACAAATTTTTTTTTTCCTGTCAGCTTCTCTCTCAGGCAACATGTTCATTATTGTCACTGAAAGAGTAAGAACAGCTGAATTTGGGACAACTCATTGCTTTTTGCAGGGGAGGATGGCTAGATGCTCTGTTGGGGATTTTGTAGGACACGAGGTTGCTCTTAGCAGAACAGTTGTGGCTAGGACAGAAGGGGCTGATCCAACACATTTGATTTTAGGGTGGCCAGAAGATGAGTCTGGAGCCTGCTCTCCATTCAGATTTCAGACCCCCAGCCTAGGGAAGCGAAGGTACATGGGGCACATGCACCAGGAGTCAGCCAGGCCAGATCTATTCCAGTATTTCTGCATTGTCTGAGCACTTTTGTTGTTGCTGGATCACTGAGTTGAGTACTGCTCTAGCAAAGCCTGGTCTAGCAGAACTGGATCCTGATTTGCAGGATTAGTTGATGTGAACTCGGAAAATGACGCTGGAGGCACGTGTCAGCCTTGGTACTTCTCATGCTAAAGAACCAGGAGCTCTCCTTGTAGCAGCAGGCCAGGAACATGCTGAAACTGAGGGCAAGGTTGCCTGCTCAGCCAGCTTTGTGTACATTGCCATCCAGGGACTGCATGTGCAGTGCGATGTGATGCTGCTCTCTTGCAGGATGCTGTGTCTCTTTTCCTCTCGTGAGGGTTGTGCTTCAGACGGGCTTTCTTCTGAAGGAGCACAGGCCTGTGTGCCTGCTGGTTTTTACCTGCATTTACCTCTGGTTTATACCTGCACAGGTTGTAAAGCCACTGCAGTCCATGTAGGGGAAGGAGCAGGGACTATCTTCATCTTTGTCTTGTCTGGAATAGCTGCTCCTATGCATGGGGTCACTCCAGCATAGCTGCCCTTAGAAAACCCGAATAGGGGAAACAAGCCCTAAAGGGAAACAGCTTAATTAATTAGTAGAAAAATCTGTGGGGGGGGGAGAGGGCAGACAGGCCTTGGGACTTGGAGGGTGAAGTTAGCATGGTATGTGTTCCCCTGTGGCACCAAGCCATTTCCAGGCTCTCTCCCACCCGAGATGGCATTAGGAATATGTAATAGAGCAGCTGCCTGAGGGGCAGCACAGACCAACCCCATTCATCTCACCTACACAAGAGTGAAGAAAGCTGCAGGCATGGGATTGCATCCCTGGCAGCGTTTGCTTTTTCTCATTGTAACTGTAGAGGGAGTTTGAGCCCTGCACAGCGCAGAGCTCAGGCCTCCTCTCCCAGACAGTGCTGGACATGCAGCTCCTGCTCTCCAGCCTGCTGCCCTGGCCAGCTGCGCCCGTTTGCCCAGTTTGCTCAAGCTGCTGAAATGGGAGGCCATGTATCTCTGCCCTAGAGAGGGGGCATGCTACCCAGCATGGGAGATGGGGCTGAGCAGGCATTCTTCTCTTGGCTCCATCCTTCCTTCTTCCACTGGCTCTGCAGAAGCTGAGTCTCAGACCACTGGTGCCTTCCAGTGCGTTTGCTGCCCAGCAAGTTCCCCGTTTTGTTCAGCGAAAGAAAATGGGATGAGCTGGCTTTTTTGCTAGTGTTTCTGGTCTGGAAACCAGGGCTGCCTTGCTAGCCAGACATACCCAGTCTCTAGCTATAACCTGTCCACATCCATCTTCAGTTTCCGACCCATGAGTAGACAAATCTGTGCAGCAAACCAGAGATTCTCCTTTGCTCTTGGCACTGGAAGGCAGGTTCCTGGTTTTAGTGATACAAAGCATGGTCAATCTGCAGATGGTCATGTTGTTTCTCACACTCTTTTCTGGCTACCAAAGGTGCAGATTATTAATAAGAAGCTGGACTTTAGCAGCGTTCAATCCAAGTGTGGCTCAAAGGATAATATCAAACACATCCCAGGAGGAGGCAGTGTGAGTACCTTCACACTTTCAATGCACTGTAATAATCCTTATTATTAGTGGCATGTTGTGTACACTAAACTGCCAATGCTATCTGATTATTAATAAGAAGCTGGACTTTAGCAGCGTTCAATCCAGGTGTGGCTCAAAGGATAATATCAAACACATCCCAGGAGGAGGCAGTGTGAGTACCTTCACACTTTGAATGCACTGTAATAATCCTTTATTATTAGTGGCATGTTGTGTACACTAAATCACGAATGCTATCTGCAGCGACCCTGCTGTCAGATAGCGATTGGTGACGTGCTGTCATTTAACCCCATTAACCCAAAAGACATGGTTAGATGAACCCTAACAAGTCCTGTACATGCCTGACGTGGACAGAACTAACTGGCCCGCGTAGAAACCATGTCTGTAACAAAAACTCCCGTTAACTTGAAGGTTTTACGCTACCTGGAAGGCTTAATGTCTCACTGTGTGCAGGATGGGTGGCCTCTAGCAGACAGCAGCATAGTTGCTGGTGCAGTAGATAGATAGATTTATAAGTAAATGCAGTCCTTGTTGCTTAATGCACTGCTAAATTGCACATGACTGCACAACATGTGAAAGCGCAGGTTCCTGCCCATTCCCACCAGGCAAGTATGATCCACGCAAATATTGAGCTCCTCCTTGCTAATGAATGTGTCCGGTGTATGTTAGGCAGTGCCCGTGGAGGCTGAGCCTAAAGTAATAATTGAGTAAATTGATTCGAATGCTGGCATTTCCAGCCATTCCCAGATAAATAGCTGGACTCAGCTTCCAGTTACTGTGCCAGAAACCTGCAGAAACTCCACAGAGGTTTGCAGACTTACAGCAGTCTCTCTGGAGGCGGAGTTTGGGTCCAGGAAAGTTAACGGACCGAGGAAGGAGCATCACTAAGACCCCAAACAGTGCGACCCAGGGTCTGTGGTTGCCTGGTCTGCAGCCATCTGAGGAAGCTATCTGGTGCCCCTCAGATGTTGCCGATGGATTTTCTTTGTGCTGTTTTTGATGTCTGTGGACACCCTCCCTGAGAAGCTGAGCACTGCAGAGGGCTTGGCACGTAAGCGTTGGGACATAACTGGGTTTGCAACCTCCGTCTTAAATTTGATGCCATTCTGCATTTATGTAACGGGCCAGAGGAGCTGCTTTGCGGAGGCCAGACCTCTGTGAAGCAGGTTCCATGCTTGTTCTGCTCTTTCTTACCCCAGGGTCCTGCACTGGCTGGACTGCCTGGTGCGTGGAGGACCACTTGTTATGCCAGGAGTTAGTGTTCGTCACGAATCATCTGTGCTGTGGCTGGTAATTAGCTTCAGCAAAGGGTGGTGAGCTCATCCTTTTCTCCACTGAGAGCTCACACCATGGGCAAGTGTTTGCAGCTGCAGTGGGTTAAAAATTATCTGGATTTTTGGCTGGAAAAAAAGCTCTGCCAGCAGTGAAAATTGTGTGATCACTGCCAGCTGTGCTGACAAGGAAAGCAGCAGCTTAGCTCTGGGTGTGGGTGCTCGGAGCAAGGCTCTGACGTGGCGAGAGCGTGGCCGCAAAGGCTGTCCTGGCAGCAGAGCTGTGCCTTGGGGCTCCTCTGATAGAGGGGCAGCAAGAGATCACCAGGGTTCAAGGGCCGTCATGTCTTAATCCTCCACGACGCTGTCAGCAGTGACTGCCCAGCCATTACTGCTTCAAGAGGAATGAACTTCAGCTACAGTAACCTGGGGTCGGTATCTGGTTTTTAAGCCAGCGGATGCTCTGACAAGGTGATGCATTAGGCAAAGGTTCACCTGAGCATTGCTGATGCTGAGAGGTGGTATCCCCAGGTCTCTGGCACTGGTTTCCCAGGCAGGCAACTCTGTGCCCCTTTTCCTTTCTTGCTAAAATGGGGACCCTTCTCTGCTCCCCAGCAGGATGGTAGGGGTTAATGGAGTCCTGTCTGTAAAAAAGGAACTGGAATGATAGCAGAAAGTGTTTCAATTGCTGATTGCTTGCTTTGGAAATGGGCGGTCTTTCAGTCCCAGGTCCCAGTAGTGCCCGAATTGCTCGTAGACCCTTCGGGGTCACAGCTGGGATTAGAAAGGCACCAGCTGCCCTTTTGGGGTCTGCTTCCTGCCTCCTGACTGAATCTAGCTCTCCTCCTGCCCAGTGCATTAAATGTGCGACCTTTCCCCAATGCTGTCTTCATGTCTGTGTCTGCGATGTGCTCCCAGCCCCTAGGGTTGCTTTTCTCCCCTCACTCTGTCTCCACTCGCTGTCAAATGTGCCTTTTGGTGTGCGTGAGCACTGGAGACAAGGCAGGCCTGCGTGCACAGTGCTCCGGCTCCGTGCCAGTGGGACAGTGGCACCAAGCCTCTGTTCCCCTCTCCTTTTCCTGGCTGCATGATGGAGGGGGGAGTATTTCTCAGTGGTGTGTACAACCACAGTCCAACACCTAGCTCTGAGGGTGATGGGGGCCGGTGGACATGGGGCCAACATGAAGGAACTGAAGGATGGACCTTCACCCCAGGGCTTTTAAGTCAGCACAGGGTGCTCAGGTTGATAGAGAGCAGTGGCTATGGTGAATCCTTTGTGCTGGCTTTCGGCCACGTTGGTCCAGAGACTGCCTGGCCACTTGGAGGAGTCAGCTCCTCTGCAAAGGTCCCTTTGGTGCTGGCACATCCTTCTCAAGATTTGCAAGAGCAGCACACCTGCCGTAGTGCTTGGTGAAAGCACAGAGAGTAACATATGCTCACCTTGAAATCCAGCTATTACTGAGAGCCAGACACTTCCCAGCGAGTAGGAACCAACCTTGAGTTGTTGGTGATCCGATTTCTCCTGCACAGCCCCGCTAACTACAGCAAGAGCTGATTCACACGCAGGTGTGAGTCCAAAACCAGCGCCCAAGGTAACTTCTCAGGGTACGGGGATGTCATCTCACCCCCTTGTCTCCTGCTCCTGGTGTAGCTGGTGTGTATGTGCTGTGGTTTGCTGTCCCTGACACGCCCGATGGTCCCAGACCTCTTCAGTTGTTGTTTTCCAGTGTGGTGTTTAACCGCTAACGTAACCACTAAACAGCTCCATGTTAACCGTTCCTTGTGTGTGCGTCTCGTGTAAGTCGGTTGTCCGTGCGCAAGAGGCTGCCGGCCCCACGCCCAGGCATGCCACGGTGCCGTGGCCGGTCTTCCAACGGGGCGGTTTAAGTGGAATTGCTGGAGCCCGTGTTCAGAGATGTAATGGGTAAAACAAACAAAACATAGGGCAT
>VZTL01040144.1:0-18144 GCA_013400535.1 Scopus umbretta
GTTAAACCACAACAATGCTTTTACACGTTATCCTGTAATGCAGTTGTCACCATATTATGTCATGATTGCTGCTGCTTTTGCTGTCTTTCACCTTGGTCCTCATCTACTTGCAGCTCCAAGTCAATCATCTACTTGCAGCTGTGTGACAATCCATGTCATCTTTAACAAGATGATGATAAACACCTATGTATGTCTTTGAAGATCTGGACATATATACTTTTTTTAATATGTATAGATATATAGATATCTTTTTTCCCCTCCAGAAATGCTTTTTTCTGCTTATAATGCTTTACTCACATGCTTCCTTTTGAATAATGTGTACGTTTGCTGTGCATTGCCGCTGAGTGTTTTGGTAGCCAGTAAGACAGACCCAGCCTATGGGCCGTTCCTGTCAAACTCTTTACCTTATCCCTGAAGGAAAATGGGAATGGCAAATCTTGGGCAGTGAGCACAACCCTAATGGCTGAACACCTTCATTTTGTATCCAGACATCCCCTTCACATGGAGGAGGCTGTGAATATGGGCAGGAGGAAGTCTTCTGCTAGACCTGCGTGTGGCCCGGCAGTTCTGCCATGCCTTGGTGGCACAGCGATGCCAACCAGAGAGCAGGACCAGAACAAGGGTCTGCAGCTTCTGGCTGTAGAGGGTGGGCTGTTCTAATACAGTACTCCTAAATTTAATAATGCCCCAATGTAAATAGACAGTATGTTTTTCTCTCTGTGCCGAATACATGTTCAGTACATGTCTCCTTCCAGTTTTTTTTTCTAAGGAATGCATAGCTTTTTAATGCATAGGAAGGAATGCAGAGCTTTTTAAAGTAAGGCATAGCATTTAAAGTGAATTAGAATTATTATTTATTTTTATGATAAATGCAGAGTAAATAATTGATTCAATCATTACCTCTTTGCTTTATGAAATGTCTCTTCCATGAACAAATTCAGCACACACAGTCTAGCACTGTGAGCTGAACAATACCACCTCCATATAAAGACACTGGTGCCAGTAATCCAAGAAAGGATTGCAATTTACTTTCATTTGACATGAAAACAATAATTTGCTCTAATTTTCTTCACAAAATTTTGAAATGTGTTGCCAGTTTCTGACCTTTGAGGTTTGAGCTGTGTGAATTGGTTTGGATTGGCTAAACAGGTCTTGTGGCAGATGCTAGCACATGGATTATTGGAGGTGGTGTAATTGAGCCTTCATTGTAGGGCACTGCTGTAGGTTGGTTGTAACTGGAGGCACGGTAGAGAGGCAGGTTTATGAGATCCAGAAGTGGTAGGATAATTTTATGGAACACTGGAAGGATGGAGGTCATAAAATGAACCATCTTCACATCTCAACAGCTTCTTTCTTCTTAGAGTAATTAGAATATGGAATCACTAACTTTGCATAGCAGTTAATAATTTTTAAGCTGTTGCCATAGGATACTATGCTTCGTCTGTACGCTGCAGATCATAGATCTGCAAAATGAAGATCTGGCTGGGATTAAAAGGTGCTTCGGCTAAGATTCTGCGGCATTGCAAAGATAAGAAAATTAAACAGACATCTTAAGTGAGGTTCCAGGAGGCAGAAAAGATGGTAAATCAACAGGAAGAAAGTACGTCTTTATTAGCACTTTTTGCAATAAATGTAGATAGAAATGAACTAGAATGCCATTGTATTATTTCACTGCATTTTTTCTTACTATTAAATGATAAATTGTTAACTGCTATATATTTTATAATTATTCCAGAATCACAAATCCTTTCTGATGTGACTCAGCTATGGTAAATACCGTACAAATAAACAGTGAGAAACGTTTAACAGTGCAGTTTCACAGTGATAG
The DNA here is from genome assembly GCA_013400535.1 of Scopus umbretta. Taxonomy (NCBI): domain Eukaryota; kingdom Metazoa; phylum Chordata; class Aves; order Pelecaniformes; family Scopidae; genus Scopus; species Scopus umbretta. Next base: position 1,829 of record VZTL01040144.1, read on the forward strand.
AGGTTTTGTGCTCTAAGAAACATAGTTCTTAAAATGCCATCCTTTCATGAGACAGAAAGGATAAAACAGTGGTGCCAGTATTTATTTATCTTCGTCCACCGACTTTGTTCTTCAGCTGGAGCTTTGGCCAATCTTATTTCCTCAGCTCCACAGTAGCTGCTCAAAGAAGTGCCTGGTTGGTATCCTCGGATGGAACAGATGTCAATAAGTGACGGAGAGAATACCCTTTAAAAAAGAGTTAAAAATAGGGAATGGTGGTCATCATTTATCTATTTAAATGCTAAAAGCTGTCGTGGTTTATGGTCTATGTGCTGGTATTTGGACTTTACACTGTTGCTACTAGTTACAACAGTAGCGAGATCGGACATCCTTCGTTTTACTCCTTGTACTTCTTCACTCCAGAAACGTGTTCCTGGGCTTTAACAGTATCATTTAAATACTGTCATTACGGCTTTTAGTCTAGGAGGGAGCTGAAAAATGTTTCTGAGAGCTCAAACCTACTTTAAATCATAGGAGCAGTAATGCCCAGGCAAATACCATTACAGCTAGCTAAGTGGTGTCGAAAACAGATCCTGGCTTTTTTTGCACCTTTTGGAATATGGTGGTAAATCTGGAGTAAGTTTACCACCGGTTGCTCTGATTTACACCAGTTTAGTCGAGCAGAATCTGACGTGTTTAATAGTTTCCTTGGTTTAAAGAGCAGGACCAGTCTCAGAGGTTAATCCCATTTTCTGTAGAAATGAAGCCACAGTCTTTTAGATGTTAGTGCACCAGTACTGCAAAGATACAGTGAAATACTTTGCAATCTCACTTTGCATTTTACTGTGCAGTAACTGTGTTGTGGCTTCTTATAATTCACTGTACAGAAACTCCAGGGCACATGGTATTTGCAAGCAGCATCTGATGTAGCAAATATTACCCATTCTGTCAAAAGAATCTGTGCTGGACTTTGCTAAATGTTTATTGTAAAGATAGCTGGGCAAAAGGCTTGTGACTCAGGACAGCATTGGTGGGAGGTATTACTCAGATCTGTATGAACCCTCAATGAAGTTCAGTACAGTTTTTAAGCTGTGGTTTTGGCCAGGTCTTACTTTTTCTGTGTCAGTTGGTTCCTTTGTTTGGACCATGGTTGATTTAAACATTATTTTTGTGTGTGGATCCATTGACTTTTTTTTTATCCTTTGGTTAGAAACAATTTTGAGGGAGATAATTTAAATAAGGACTGATGTGTCCTGGCTGGGCTTCTGCGGCTGAGAAACACATTCTTCGCCACTGAACTACAGGCTTTCTGTCTGCTCACTCTTTGTGGCCGACAAGGATATTGAACATCTTGGAACATGTAAAGCGTTTGCTTCTCTCCTTAGGGACACCTAGTATATTTTATGACAAAGACTTTATACCAGCTCTAGCTGTTTGAGTTCACAGACCTTGTTTCTTCGAAGTATTTCAGGAATTTGACTGGGATAAGAAAGGACCTGACCCACCCAAACACAAGGAACCAAGCACTGATTCTGATGACATGAAAAAACTTGGTGAGCACAGAGTGGAAATGAAAAATGAGCCAAGAACTCACCCTCCGTTTTAATAACCCTTTTAACCATTGACAAAAATAAAAAGATATCCTGAAATGGAAAAGGCAATTATCTTTCTCCCTTCAAAGCATGTGTTGCCCCTTAAACCTTTTTTCAAAGCTTTTAGGAGCATGAAATTGGGAGTAAACAGTTCTTTCGACACATGTGACTCTGTTGGGACCAGTGCTGGTTGCTCTGATGTATGAGAGAGTTGATACATGCATATGAGGGAGCAAAGCTACTGGAAAGGAATGAGCTGTTTGTTAAAAACCAGCTTGTGCTGAACAAATGTAATAGCTGTCTTCAGTGTAATTAATGACTCATTTAGCACATAAAGGGAATTGAATAGACATTATATTCTTGGCTCTCAGCAAACAGTTGATTTCCTGCCATACAAAAATCTATTTAAAAAGCTGGATATACAGCAAGCAGATACAGATTCCGTGGGATGGATTCTCTCTTGGCTGACATTCAGGGAAGAGACGAATCACTTGGAAACTTCCGAGTGTGAAATCCTGTAAAGTGGTTTACTGCAGGTGTTAGTGCTGGGGTCCAATTTGTTGCACATTTTATATATGAACATTTTTGTAGTTCTGCATTTGACCTTAAAGTAGGCTTTGCAAAATCAGCCTTGCAGAGTGTGTGATGGAAATGTTGCTGTGTTTAAAAATCCCAGTGAAAGATGCTGAATAACCCATCATGGATGTCTCCTATACTATTTGCAAACCAACTGTTTCAGCACTGAGCTTGTGTTTCCAACTCTCAAAGTGACATTCAATCACGAATATGCCAAGAGTGTCACTGACACAGAGGAGTACAAAAGAGTGACCCAGTGTTAGCAGAAATGAGGAAGAATATTTTTTGTTTCTTTCCCTTAGGAACCTCAAAAACTCGCCATAAACATGAATAAGATTATATATAAATAAATGAAGGTAATAGATTTAATCAGAGTAACAGTTGGAAAAAATAACTCGAGTCATTCAAGTTTTTCTCTAGATCAAAAAGCTTCAAAACTGCATGTGAGTTGGGAACAGTGGCTCCTATTTCCATTTCACTGAGCAGCTGAGGGTATCAAGAGGACCTGTTGTCAGTGTCTGGAGCAGAGGGGGGATGTTGGAAGGGAAGAGGAAACAAAGTTGTTAGAACCTGTAAAAAAGAGACAGGAGTAAATTATTGCTTAAAATGGTTATGTGTCATCTCATTCACATTCATGTCTCAGAGCCCAGCTGACTGTCTGGGCTGCCTTTTGCTACCACCTGCTTGTCATGTCAAAAAGCAAGGGCTGTAAAATTCAGTGGGAATTCAGCGGAATTAGTACTTACCATGAATGTCCAAATACATACAAAGAGTATTACAGTCATGTAATTTCTACTTCAGAGACTCTTTCAAAGTCATTTTAACAGAAGGGTGAAATGAAACAAAACTTCGGAAGATTTTTCAGTGTGTAGCTTTTTCCATGTGGGTCTTCAGACAGTGAATGTGTTGATACTACCCAACTCCAAGAGCATATCCAGCTTGGAAATGCACATTGTCTTGCTTGGCCAAGTGGTTTGGCTCATTTGCACTGAGTTGTCTGGACTTTACCTCTTCACTCCTTCTTTGGTCAGCTGGGACGTTTTGCATTGCAGACACAGCAGGGCGGTGCTGGCCGAGGGTGCAGGGCTTCCTTGTCTTTCTGGTAGCTTTTGCTTTGGCTGTTCCATGGTGCTGCCATGCCTGAATTAAAGCTGATTTGGTGTGGGTGGTGGGGCAGCACTTACACTGTCCACCCATGGAGCATTACCTGGCCTTCAGCAGCAGGCACAGTCAGCCAGGGGGAAGAGGAAGAGGTGATTGCACTGTCTGGTATTACTTCAGAGGGTACAGGATAATAGTATTTTTTAAAAATCAAGCGTTTAACTGCTGTACAAATCATTTCATTCTCACATCCCATCCCATTGTCCTGGTTTCAGCTTAAGTCAGAGTTCATTTTCTTCCTAGTAGCTGCTATAGTGCTGTGGGTTTTGACTCAGTATGAGAACAATGCTGATCACGCGCTGATGTTTCAGTTGTTGCTCAGTAGTGCTGACACTAGTCAAGGACTTTTCACCTTCCCATGCTCTGCCAGGTGCACAAGAAGCTGGGAGGGGGCACAGGCAGGACAGCTGACCCAAACTGGCCACAGGGCTATTCCATACCACCTGACNTGCAGAAGGAAAGAATCACAGGGCAAAGAAATTACCACACTCCAGGTGAGGTGCTCCAAACTTTGTGCAAGTTGTGAGGATGGATGAAGATGTAATACTTATGCGATCATCAGAATGAATAAAGAAACTGTTCCTCTGACTGTGGTAGACTTGATTGAAAAATAGGCACTGGAGAACTGAACATACTATGGAATTAACAGTAATAATAAAAATCAAATGAGTTAACATAATATGCATATTTATGAAATGTGTTTGTCTTCTAGTTTTCTGCTCTACAGTATTTGCTGAGACACCTGTGCATAGCATTTGTGATGCTCTAATGTAGCAAAATGCTGGAGCCTGGCTTTAAGGATTACAGAAGTTAATTTTTTTGGACCCCCCTTTGACACGTGCTTATTTGCTCAGCTGTAAATGGTCTCCAATTAATGCATTTGTGAAAGTTACCTGAGGAAGAGTTGTGTAAGCCACAGCTATAGATGTCTTCCTTCTCCTCCTGCTGTGTCCAGTGCAGAGCTGCCCAACTGGGAGCAAATGCAATGGCAAAAGCAAACAAACAATTACAGTTGCATTATTTGTGCTGGGTGTGCGGCATCATTCTGAGATCAGTTTGGATCTTAGTACAGCACAGTATTCTTGTAAATAAAGTCTGAATAATTCAGCTGATATATTTTTTATTGTATTTTTACCTCTTTTTCTATGACTTGGAAGAGAGGAGAGATTCTTAACTGCTTTCATTACTGACAGCTAATTTCAGTAATTCTTGATAGGTAGGCAGCTGGTTAGCAGTTAGCATTTTGTGCTTATATTTGTGAGCCATGTGAAGCAAAGAGTAGCATTTTGCTAAAAGCAACATGATTTAGAAATTTTGAATGTGGTTTCCTTTCTGAGTAATTTTTCTCCTTTTTTTTTATTTCAAACAAGAGCAACTTGTAATTTTGGATTTGGTGTTGTGTGGTTTGGGTTTTTTTCTGTCAGACACCCTATTTAATTTTAAAAATTAACATATTAAACATAGGTTTGATTGCATTCTGGTGACTGATGAGACTTTGGTTGGCAAGGGCTTTCAGCGGTGTCTGAACTAGATTGGATTTCTCTTGATGCTCTTAATACATCAGTGTTTCTTTTCTGGGTCTTTGAATCAACCACTCCACTGCTATTCATTCTTTCTGGTTGCTGGAGACAAGGGGCACTGCATCAGATCCTGATTTGTAAGATCAGGACTGGTGATTTCAACTAATTCAGGATCTTCTTGCTTTCAAATCAAATAAGAAAGGATAACCTATCATTCTGTGGTATTTCTCTTCCTTTTTCTTTGCATAAAGCCAAGGAATAAGGACTGAGGTGCTTGCTGGTTGGGGTGGCATCCCAGACCTTCCCACACAGCTTAAGTTTCTTGTTATGTAACAGGAAATTCTAAAATATGGTAAAAATTCACTTTCTAACATTTTGGCATATAAATGAAAATCACCATGCTTCCAATTCAGGCAGTATGGTCTCACATGTGTTTTTTTGTCTCACATTGAAAGAATTTCTGCTAATTTGGCTACATACTTACTCCACCCACAGTTTGCATATTGTCTTCATCTTTATGGTAGAGCTTGCCTATGAAGTAGAAAGACAAAATAAATTTAAGTTGCAGCTGTAAAGTTAGCTTAGAGGCTCAGTACAGTGTAGGTCAGCTAGAGTTTTATTTTGGGATTATGGTGTTCTGGGTCTCATGTGGCGTGAGGAATGGGTGGGTACGTTACAGGCAAGGCTTTTTTTTCTGGGTCTCATTTACCTGCTGCCAGGCAAGTCACCTTTTCTTTTCTCTGCCTTTCTTTTTACTGTTCATACAAATCTGTATCACAAAATTTGTAGAAAGAATTTTTTATTTGTACAGCTAAAATGCAGTGGTCTGTCTTTGGTATGAGCACAGAAGCACCAGGGAAAGGGTGGATTTGAGGGCATGGGTCAAGTTTTTCAATGTTTTTTTATTTTCTTTTTGTGTGTGTGTGGGGGGGTGGTTGGGTGTTTTTGGTCCCCACCCCCCAACTGGAGTACCTCTCATTTTTTGTAATTTTGTCTGCTATGTTTCAGCTGATGTGTAACACAGATTGTAGGACTGAATGACTTCCCCAAATTCATCAAGTCCAGTCCCTTTCTGTTGGAGGCAAGCACACAACAGCATTCTCTTCCTAAATTCATCAGTTTTCCTTAAAAATTAATCTTTTTTTTAATACCTGCTGTTTCTATTACAACACCTTTAGCACAACAACTTTCTAAGTACAGAGCAATACATAGCAATTAAGCTTGATTTTAACCTAGTTTGTATTTGATTTAGCCGGTTATCTGTAATTCAAGACAGCTTTGCCCCACACGATGAGATATAATGGGACAACGGTGACAGTATTCATGATGGTTGGTGCAAGAGTTTTAACATCCACAATGTGACTGCTGTGGATGGTAAACGTTAGTTGGCTTTTACCATGAAATGGTAAGTCATCTCTGCAGGCTTTTTTTCCACATCTTATTGACCTCTGGTTGTCCCTGTTCAAGTTCTGGCTATTGTCACAGGAAGGTTTGATTTGTTACTAATGCACAAAACTGGGATATCCACAGGAGACATTTCTGAAGGATAAATAAGTCTGCCTGTCAGAGAGAAGCAGTGCCTTGGCCTCCGTGCCCTCTTCTGAACCTCCCTCCTGTGGTAGAAGGTGGCAGGAGGAGGATGCTCAGTCCCAGGATCTATATGCGTGCTGTGGGAGTGATGATGTTCCCTTGCCTCTTGCCAGAGCCATGCAGAGACTGACTGCTATATATCTCTGCTATTTTTCATACCACCTTCATTCCTGATCGAATCCTGCTCCTTTTCTCCAGCCTTCCCTTCCCAGCATTGCCATTCCAGTTCCCTCCCTAGTCCTGAGGTCCCCTTCTTCCTGCCCAGCTGCTCTCAGCCTGGGTTGCCACCTTGCTCTGTAACCTCATCCTGTGCAATAGGCCTCTAGTGCCACCTTTACACTTTCTCCCAAGCTGTGTTATTCCTTTTTCTTCTCAGCTGGCTCGTTTCATGCTCTTTCCTCCTGCTGGATGATAGATGGTGGGCCAGGAATGAGCGCATCTGGAAGGGGCCAGCACGTGCCCTGAGCGCTGCGTCTCCTGCAGCGCTGGCGCTGCCGCAGCGTGGTCAGGATTTGTGATGTGTTACGGGGGGTCCAGCTGCATGGAGTGATCTCATGCTTGGCGGGCGGCCAGGGCACAAACCTGAGCAATCGAAGCAGGTGTCAGGGAAAGACTTGAAGTGCCATGGGCCTGGTGCGCGTGTTGCATTTCTGCGCAAGGGTTGTGTGTAGCTAAAATTAGCTTGGGGTGTGCACTCGCGTTCAGAGTGATGTAAGGTTTTTACCAGTGGCATAGTGCATCCCATGCTACTTCTGTATGAGGAGGGAGAAGAAAGCTCTCTGGCCAATGAACCAGGTGTTGCTTCTTTGCTCTACTTTTTCGCTGTGAAAGAAGGCCTTATCTCAGCCTTGGCTGGTGAAAAAGTCATCATCTGATAAAGATTGTTAATTTATTGGATTGTTTACCTAAATTGCCACTATCTCACCAAAACAGAGAAATTATTTCAGCAAAGCCAGCAGAAAATGCCAGCGTTCATTCATGGAAATGCCCTTTTGTCCCACTGCATTTGAAGCTGATTTATTGGGGTTGGTGTTCTTGCTGCTAATGAAAGCACTCTGCTAACTACCTGTCTAGATAGTGTTAAAGCCTTCATTACGCAGTATGAATGTACTGCTTTTCCTGAGACATTTTCCCCTCTCCTCACATGTTATTTGAGCAGTGTTAGCCCACACAAGCTCTAGTCAGTGTCCATTTGTATGAGGTGCTGTGCAAGCACAGCAGAAGGACACCAGGAGCTTGCAAATGAAGCATCCTAGCCTATTGAAGATGTTCTTTCAAAGAAACACTTGTTTTGTCTAAGTAGAAGGAAGTGTTTGGTTTTTTTCTTAAGATCTCACAGCATAGTCAAGATTTGTGCTTGGTTTAAGGGCATCTTTTTGCAGTAGGTGTAATGAGGTTATCTCAGAAGCATAAGAAGAACTACTGGCTCTAGCTTTTCCTCCACTGACATAAGTTCATCTCGTTTCCTCAGAAAGATTCTGTGTCAAACTGTGATTTTAACTTACACGTGAAATTCTTATCTCAGGACTGATGTGTTCAAGCTATCTTACCTCTGAAAGGCCCCCTTACCTCATCCTGGGTGTGATGAGCTTATTTGCTTTCTGAAAGCGCCTCTGAGTGCTCTGTCACTGGGCTGCCCAGGGCTCAACTGAGGCCCTCCTGAAGCTGAATTTATCCATACAGGAGACTTTTCACTTGTTAGAAGCATGGTTGATTAAAAAAAACAAATAATTAAAAATTAAATTAAAAGGTGGAGATTTAAATTTAAGTTGCTTTTTCTCAGTGCAGAGTATACATGCATTGCAGAATTGGTGCTTTGGCATTGCAAATAGTACACAAAAGTGTAAGTAGTGGAGGAAAGTGACTTTCATTTTTAATACTTTGTCGTTCCTGTCTTATATAGCTTTGTGGGAAGAAGGTTTAGGTGTGAGTTTGTGTTGTGAAACAAGATTTCTTCATTATGGCTCAGAAAAAGAGTCTGCATTAGTAATTAATTTCAAAGGTTGTATGTAGGTATATGTATTTGTCTATATATAGGGTTTTTTTCTGTAAATGCAGGTGAGACAGCTGGTTTGCAAAGGTGCTTTTGAGAAATATGTTTCAGTGTATGGTGAAAGAGCCTGGATCATAGGGTTAGTACTATATTATTCTGAATAGCTAGCTGCTTAATCTTATGAATACTAGAGGAAGTTGTATTCTCCTGGGGAGAAAGGAGCTCCTCGTTATGTTGTGAACTGTTCAGTCCAGCTCAGCAGGGTAATGTATTAAATCAATCTCACTGCAGCTGGTGCAATGCATTTCTTTTAAGGAAGCTCTTCCTGCCCCTCCTGTGAAATGCAGCCTACTTCTGCAAAGGATTTTGATCATCTTCCGCATATGATAATAATCTTATCTCCCTATATTTATGTCTGCAATTGTCAGCCTCATTGTCGTAGGACTGTCCATGTTCATACCTATCCAATTCCTCAAAGAGATGCTTATCTCAGCCCAGAGGGAGAAAGGCTTTGACCCCTGAATCAGCAGCTGCCTATCCAGTGGGGTGATGCAGCTACCTGATCCCAGCTTGGTATCTTGCTTCAGCTGATGGGCAGTGCTTCCCTGTAAGAAGGTTTGTATTTCAGCCCTAGTTAGATGAAGGTGTCTGCTCTACAAACTATACATGTTTCCAGTTCACAAGGTTATGAAGCTACTCACTCTAATCTCAGCCCATGTGTAAACCTTGTCAAGCAATTGAAGGTGTTCTAGAATGACGATACAAGTAATTGATCCCTCATCCCTGGCACAAACCTTTATCTTGGCTGAGGTCCATGGGAATCTTTTATATGCAGAAAGAATCTGTCCTGTTGGCATAGACTGAGTTCGCCAGTGTGCAGGAGGGATGCTGACCTCACGGCATGATGGTATCTTCTTTCTTTGTCGAAAGAGATCACCTCTTCTCTGTTCTTGGTGTCTTGAAATGGAAAGAGCTTCTAGCCTTCTAGTGAGGATGATATTGCCCATTTCTTCAGACAACCTGGCTTGAACTGGTGGGTGGCAAATTAAATAGGAACTAGCAGCAGGGATGAATTTTAGGAAATAACTTTTTAGTCCACACACAGTCCCAAAGGAATAATTTCCTTATGAGCAGTGGGGAGGGATTTTGCCATTCTCTCCAACGTTTTGATAAAAGAACTCCGTTTTTAAAAAAAATTCAAAAAAACTATTTTAGCATTTTTCTTGAAGCAGTTGTATTTTCCTATTGCTCAGTGTGTGTAAATGTTCTCTTACTCAGCTAAGAAGCTGCTTTTTCATGGAAAGGCTTTTTTCAAGTCTCAACTAATAGAAGCGGGAGCCCATTAGGAGGGTTGTGGGCCATACTGCTGCAGCTCCTTGCCACTGATTTTTTCTGTCTGTGATTGCATCACCTTGCTGTAGGTAAGATCTTCAGACTAGGCTGGTTGACATACAGTGGTCTGCTGTGCTTTGTGTGATGGTGTTTGCAGTTCTCTCCAAGCTCACTCCAGCAGGGCAGCGGTCATGCTGCACAGATACACGTCAGGGACCCTGGGGGACCAGGCTCTCATTTCATCTTCAGCACAGGTGCCTTGGAACTGCTCCGTCCTCACCATGGCTGCATGGCGCTCTAAGCTGAAGAAGAGCCTAACAGTAATGATCTATCTTTGACGTATCTGGATCCAACCCAGGCCCAGTTGGCTGAGTGGTTTTCTGGCAGTCTGCTTTCCCATCCATATCCATTCTTACAAAGTGAGCCTTCTCCATTCAAATGTTTTGATCTCACTGAAATGTTTCAGTTCAATATTTCTTTTGTAATGCCATTTTCTGAAAATCAGTATGTTCCCCTGGAAAATTTGGATCATGTCTAAAATACATTCTTAGCTGGAAAATACAGTTAGAAAAATGTCAGCCAGCTCCTCTTCAGAGAGGTCCCATTCATTGACCAAGATCTGCAAAGCCTCCTTTCTCAGATAAATTTACTTCTTTTTCTGTGTCTTGACACTTCATGGGAACTCCCAGGAAGATGTGGATGCTGCTATACTCTGCAACTGGCTTTTAACCCCTGGCCAGGCAGCTGCATGGATGACAGCTTGACCTAGGTATTCTCCAGCCATCATTGCCCTCTTTTGGGAGCAGAAGGGGAGCACCATGGACCCAGGACTCCGTCCCCACTGTCATCTGAGCAGCCCCAAAGGTTTGGAGGTTCCTCTGTTCCTCTGACTACGCATGATTAAAAGCTAAGCAATCTGTTAAAATGCATAAATGCCTTAAAACATATGTATGCAGATTATCCATGTGGTATCTGCCATTTGAAAGCTGAACCTCTGTGCAATCAGTTAGGTTACCAATAAACTGGGAACCCTAAGATATGGCTGAAAGTCTTTTGATGGGGAAAAGTCATAATCTCTTCTTGAAGAGATGTGTGTCAAGATGGAGGCAGCATGGAGAAAAGAAAGGGGAAAGTCATTTGCAACTGGCCTTATAGAAAAAGGTATAAAGCTGAGAAAAGAAGAAAGAAATGCGTCGAGGACAGAAAGCTAGTGAGGAGAGGGGGAGCAGGAGGATCATTGTAGATTTGTTACACTTAGCATTAGGAATTGTTACAGAGCATGCAGGTTGTAGTGATTTTCTAATACTGAGTAATATGTCAGAAAGGCTATTCTGGATTTAGACCAATATATACAGTTTCTTGTCTAAGCAGAACCATATGCTCAAATGAGAGATCATTTTATTTTACTAGGATGGACAGTAAGTAGAAACACATTCCAGATTTCATGAGGTTTCTTCCCCCCCCTTGGCAGCCACAGTGCTGCTTGTGCTTAGTCTATGGTTTTTCAACTGTTTGATAACTGTCCCTTACTTTACAGGACTCTGAACCCTACTATATCATGATGTCTATTGAACTGTGACTAATGACTGCATCAGAAAGCTAGTTCACCAGGTCGCCCAGGCTGTCATTGGTAGTTGTTAGTAATAAAACAAATCTGACTGATACACACAATATGGCAACATGCTGTACAGTAGATGATGTTGCTTTTGTGTCCTTCCTTAAGACTTAATGTTCTGCATTCAAAGACTGACCTCATCCAAATCCTTTCTGACAGCCTAGAAAGAAGGAAAAAAACCCCCAAACCCTTTGTGGAATGTACAAGCTGGTGTTTAATACATGAGCCCTACACAGAGCAGGTTTAGCAATCAAACGTACATAGATATTTATGTAATTTGACATTGGTAAATAGTCCAAACTCCTTTGTCTCTTGCAGCCACTGATTGTTCTCATTTCAGTTTTTGGATACTGCTCTGTCTCTGTATTTTAGTGTCTGCCACTATTCATGCCTTGGTGCTGAAGCATCCCTAGGCGTAACAAAACATTTTTGGCCTGATCCAGACATGTAATGGACCCTCTGGCCGTTCACCTCGGGTAGCAGACTGAGGACTTGGTGCTTGTCGAGCTTGCTCAGTGCCCAGGTGCAGGAAATCCCATGCCCAAGGCCATGCCACAGGTTTGCCCACTGTCCTTCCTGCACACCTCCTGTGGACCCTCTAGCAGTAACTGCTGGCCACTGAGTGGTGATACCCAGGGACTCTGTTTAGCTTGTTCAAGGAGTCTGCTGACACTGCGTTATGAAGGGATGGCCTACTAGATTTGACTAGCAACAAAGCAACCCCGTTATAGCTCAGAAAATCTGCATTATATTGCAGAGTCTTGAAAGCAAAGGCCTCATCTATTACATGTGTTGTGAAGCCCTGCATTACCCACACATACCTGCTAGTTTCTCACTAGCAAGAATAACAATATCAAAATAGCTTTAAAAGGGATTTTTTTAATTTAAAAAAAGAAAAGCAAGCTAAATCATGGGCACGTTTGCCTCAGTCAGGAGGATAAGCAGAACCATCTACAAGAGTACTCACTATAACATTGTGCTGAGTAAAGCCCAGAGGTTGGCTGCTGGGTACCAACCGCTTTAGCTGTCCCCAGGAGCCTTCTCATCTCTGAATTTATTTGGATTATATTCTGGGGAGATGTCTGTCTTCTGCTGATCTGCACTGAGGATGATCCTCTTCCACCTGGGTGGTGGTGCAAGTGAGATACAGAAGCCTGATACTTGCTGACGTCTAAAGGGTCTCTTTGCACACAAGCAGTGTGAGCCTGTATGCTTTTGTCTTAACTTAATGATGGTTGGCTGCTGGTATCTGACAGTAGACATAGTCCAGAGGCAACTGCTGTCAATTTTTCTGTTTGTTAGCTCAAAAAGAGATTGTCTAAAAAAGACAAAAAAACCCACTATAGAGAGAGAGATCAGACAAAGGAAGAAAAAATGCACACGGTGAAACTACAACAGAACAGGATAATACAACTTGTGGCATATGAAACATCCGTCCTGGGAGTCCAAACCTGTCAGGTGTTCCTGGAATTACAAATACAGTTTTATCTGCTTCAGTTTCTTTTTGCTTTGCAAGTCCCAGATCACTTCTTAGGGAGAGGGTGGGTTGTCCTGTAGGGATGTAGAGATTGATCTCACAACCAATAACCACCACATCTGTCCTGGAAGGTTGTTTGTCAGTGGCTGGAAATCTCTCCTTTATTTTAGCAAATCGAGCTCAGCAGAATCTGATTTTATCTGCTCCCTGCTTGCTCCAGCCAAGCATGAGACTTGTTTGATCCAGATGTACCACAGAACTGCATTTGTTTGAGGGTTTCTTCTAAATAAAGTGCATCTTCCTGCTGGGGAAGTACTAGAATTAAAATACAGCAAGCAAGGGTTTGCAGGCTCACCTTTGCTTGGCTGATGGTGCAAAGCAATAATTTCTCCTCTGAGTAATGGACCTCAGCTGAAGCACATAGTGAGTGAGAAGTCCTTAGACAGCTTTGGTGGAAGGAGCAGGTGCTAATGCCCCGCTCTGAAATGGTTGCAATACCTAAGCATTGGTTCTTCCCATGCCATACTTCACACCACAGCTTGTTGCTAGATCCCTAGCTACGTTAACCTGCTCCTTAAACAGTGTAAACCCAGGAGGTGAGCCAGTTTTTTTTTAGTGTTGCTTTCTATTTAGATCCATACGCTTCATTTCTACTCTTTGGCAAGACATCTTTTAGTCCTGCCATGAGAAGTCCCCTGGAACAGTGTGTCCTCCCTAAGGAGACTGACAGTCAAACTGCTGAGGAAGAATACACCTCATGGAGCTTTGTCAATGGAAATCCTGGGAAGTGATCCCAGTCATGCAAAGGGCTTCCATCTCTACAAAGCCTTGCTGAACAGAGACTCATAGAGGAGCAGGACTCCCTGCAGGAGTTGTTGAGCAGGTGAGATTCAGGATGGACAAGCACTTCAGAGGGAGCTACAAAAAGGGAGCTGTCTTTGGGAAGTTTTGTAGGTGGTAGATTATCTTATGAAATCTAGGAGGTCTGAAGGAAAATTATGATGCTGCCATTTCTTTGGCAACATAGTTTTGTTGAATATGGCTGTTCCCGTTTACTGTAATACTTTTAGAGAAAACTTTTTCCACTCTAGGCCTTTGTCATTAGAAACATTTGTGCATGGGTGGGCTACAAGAACTCCTGCAAAGGGATGTATGTGGATACCTACGCTGTATATACAGTATATATGCACATGTAAAAAAAAATTCCTACATGCATGGAACCATTTTACATAGTCTGAAACAACTGCTTTTAAAGGAAGTCTGATTGCATTTATTTCATACATATTTTCAAAATTCTAATTCATGCTAGAGGGGTGTTTGTAGGAGCTTCATTACAAATACCTAACCCACTTGAAAAAAAGACATTAAATGTTTTTGGAAAATGTGATGTGCATCCTGTGGTGTGGATGAGTAATTGTGGCAAACAGTCATAGTAGCTACTCATGAGTATACTGCTTTTCATTTACTAAGTTTATACCTCAGTTGTGTAACTAAGCTTGGTTCATGTAGTGATCCCATGCATGAGAGCAAATACTATTACTGATCCACAACAGTAACCCACTCCAAGAAAGATCTGAATCTGTGGAAAAAAAACATCCCAAATGACACATGTTCTGTGGGGCCAAAGAATTCCGTGTATTCAAATACAGTATTTTGTCTTTTGTTGTGGCGAGGACCTGCCTTTCATTGTGCTATTGAAACATCATCAAAGCTTGGGAATCCGAGGGACATTCCAGTGGAAACCTTTGTAATGCTGCAGTGGAGAAACTGAAATTCAAAGCAGGTCTGTGGACTTGGCATCCTTGGTAATAACAATACAAGATGTGCTGAAAGCCCGTCTTGAAACAGACCGGAACCGGGATTGTGCTGCTGCAGAGAGGTATGGGGCCAGCTCTCATGCTTCATTCACCTCTAGGTAGAGGCAAATTGTACTGAAAGTTGTTGTTGGGTACTCCAGGAAGCAACTGTTTAATATTTTGGCAAAACTCGAATTGATAGGACTATTCTGCTTAAAATGGTTTCAAGGAAGATAATATTTGTGTGTATTATCTCTTAAGTAAGGAGATAAACACAGTTGTTCTATACAAATATTGGTTTGACCTCAGCTTATGTCATTCGTAGCAGCATGTAAGGCTGATTACATGTCTTTGAAAGCAGCTGCCAGCTCCTGTGAGTATGTGAAGTTTGTCATGTGGGCTGCTGTTGATAGTATGTATCTTGCATTTCAGTTTGGGAGGAGCCAGCTCAAATCTTGCTCTTGCTTCTTCGTGGAAGGGAACAAGTATCCCATCTGCTCAGAGGAAATCTTACTGTGATCAATATAGTCAATTAATAGCATTTTTAAAATTTAAATGTTATTGGTGTAACAGTGGAAACCCCTTGTGTGACTGCTGCAAAGCCCTGAAACAGAGCTCAGGTTCCAGGCAGGGAGCAGACACAGACCCAGCTAAATGCAGCCTTGAAGCTGAAGTCCTTGCCTGTAAGCTTCGTCTTAGGCTTTTCCTTTGCTACCGGTTGATCAGCACTGGGTGTGTGCAAGTGAGGGGCACAGTTAGATCGTAACAGATACCAAATGTTTTTCAGCAATGATCACGCTTGGAGCAAGAGCAGCCAGGCACCCCAGAAGGCAGCGCAAAGAAACCAGCATAGTTTAATGCTCCAAAGTAATTTCCATGGCTTTTCCACAGACTTAAGTGCATCTTTTTTTAAGTGCATCCTTAGTGCCCTTTTGCACAGAAAATAACCAGATTGCTACTCCATTTTTAATAAACAGCTCTGTGTTGTGATCCGTTACTTTAATAAAACTGGAAGCAAGGTTTCACAATAATGATAGCACTGACCAGGGTATGTTGGTCACATTTCTGGCTTGAAGACTATTGCTAAGCAATCAGCTTTGCATGAAAAATGCTTGCACAAATGGTAGTTAAGAAGGCAAGCTATGTGTTTTTATACAATACCACTTGCTTTGCCACGGTGAAAGGGCAAATAATCTTTACAATTTTTATCAAGCACAAGCTTTTGTCCATATTTCTCTGTGTCCCATGACTTTATTTTTTTGTAAAGAAAGGGGCAGGGAAAACAGAAAAAGTTTCAGTGCTGTTTCAAATGATGGTGACAGGTGTATAACCAATAACTTAGTAAATGCACAATCTGTACTCTGTGGCATAAGCTGTATTTTAGTCACACATACAGCTGCTTCTGCCTTGTTGGTATGGAGAGACCAGCTGAAGCAACTCTTGCAATGTTGATGCTACCCACTTGTCAAGACACATTACAAACATATCTTTTTGAGCAGTGTCTGCAGCCTTAAGATCAGACACAGCATTGCACAAAGGCAATATATTTTTAATGCTATGTCAATTTGTGTATTACTGGTCTTGTGATCACATAGCCCTTCTCAAGTGCCATTTTTGACACTGTCTCCCATTTGACACTGTCTCCCACAACATTCTCCTGGAGAAACTGGCGGCTCATGGTGTGG
>VZTL01040144.1:18315-89719 GCA_013400535.1 Scopus umbretta
AAAATTTCTTTACTGAAAGAGTGGTGAGGCATTGGAACCGGCTTTCCAGGGAGGTGGTGGAGTCCCCATCCCTGGAGGTGTTCAAAAAATGTGTGGATGTGGCACTTTGGGACCTGGTTTAGTAGTCATGGTGTTGTTGGGTTGATGGTTGGACTAGATGATCTCAGAGGCCTTTTCCAACCTTAATGATTCTATGATTCTGTGTTGGCATCGTGTCTATAAACCACAGCTGTTGTACACTGAGGAAGAGTATCTCTGTGGTATAGGAAGCCATTACTACTTTCACCATGGTGAGCCAGGTTTTTGCATCAGTTCCAGCAGTTTGTGCTCCTGTGAAAGCTGGTGAAAATGCTGTTTGCAAAGCCATGTCAAAACTGACATGGTGAGGGGAAAAGGGTATTGACCTTCATTCTGTCTTCGGTTTTATACCAGGGTATCTGCAGTGATTTTAATGGATGGTATTTCTGGTTGACTGCAGCTGCATATCCTGGTGGAGAACAGTGCCTGTAGCAGTCACCATGTGTCATCCTCTGCAGAATTTGCTTCCTTCTCTACATAACGTACTTCTGTTTCTCTTAACTGAGTCTTAAATGTAGAAGGTACATTTGCAGATGTGCCTATATAAAGAGTAAACTTATACCATATATATTAGTATATGCTTCACATGTTGCATGTAAGCGTGGAGGGGCAGGGTGAGGACCAATGAGAAGGCAGCGATCACAACAGCCTGTCTGAAAAGCCACGTGGGAGCTGCTGCTCTGCAATTTCATCCCAAAGGGCACATCTCTGGCAGTTGTGAGGCTGTGCAGCAGGAAAGGTGGGAGATGGGAATGAGGGCTCCCTCTTATGTGAGCAACTGGCTGCATCTTCACAGATTCATTGGTAATTTAGAGCAAAACAAATCGTGTTTTGATCTTTTCTAAACAGGCTGCTCTCCATTTTAATCGGTATCTTACATTAGTGAACCCTGACCAAGCAGAGTATTAATTCCATATAATGCCCTTAAAGGAAGGTACGGCAATGTGTGATGGAGGATTTTAAGTACAGGATTAGGCCTTGAAAATTAATTGTCCACCATTTTTTTCTTTGAAATAAAAATAAGCTTTTAGCTGTTGGAGAAGATGAGAGTTCCCTAAAACTTGTGGAATTATCCAGTGTTCAGGAGGTGTTGTCCTGTGGTGTGGTCCTGTGCCCTCAAAGCGTCTATTTTCCAACTAGACACTTGTGGTCAATGAAAAAATTATTTAACAACATGATGTAGGGTCTTTTTTGAAACATTTAACATTATCACTATATGCTTTTATTGTTTTCTTTTTTTTTTAACTTTTCTGCCATTCTTGGGTGGGGTGGATAAAATATGAAGTAGATAGAAACTGTCAGTAAATCTTGATGGGGAAGCTGCAATGCTAAAATGTAAAAGAGCATGTCTTGTTTCACCATTGTTGGCATCACAGGGCATTAAGTGTATTGGTGTTGGATTATTTGGCAAAACAAAACCAAAAGATGCAATGTTGTTCAAAACAATCAGTATTTTTTCAGACACGGAGTTGAAATTTGCTTCGTGGTACTATTTGTATTATAGGGATTTGGTGCAGAGCAGGAATGGGAAAGCTAAAAACACAGACTCTGCAGTTTCTAGAGAAGCAAAGTTTAGCAGGTCTTTGTCCCAGGTCTCATCTTCTGAATCCAGAGCTGTCCTTGGGATCTCTGTCACCACCAGTGTGGCATGGAGTCACCTTCTCTGAATTCTTCACGGTCCCTCACAGCTGATTTTTTTCCATCTTTTTGGCCTGCAGTACTGGTTAGAAGTTGCTGTGCATTTTAATGTTTTCAAATTCTGAGTTAGAGGGAATACTATGCAAAATGTTGTGCAAAAAGGAGCATTTCTAACTGACCTTGTTTTTAGCTCCTTACCAAAACCAGGCAGCCCAAAAGCTCGTGGTAAGCTGGTTCACCTTTGAGTTTTGAAGTCACTTTCAGGGAATTGTTGTGAAGGAGGACTGAGAGTGGCCAGGTGCCCTCCCAGCTGGGCAGGGAGTTCTGATGGAAATGTGAGATGGATAATTACCCCCTTCATAAGGACTCTATACTTGGATCAGAAAAATAATATGATGGAATATGGGAAGCCATGCTTAAGAAGATCATTGACTTACAATCTTACTACATATGACGACCATCCTTGTTTGTTTAGCATCTAGCAGAAAACAAGAACAAGTTCTTATTTACATGCACAGTCATTTCCATTATTCATATTGTGCCCAGCCATGAACTTTGTTACTGTTTTTCAAAGCAAAAAATCCAGATCAGTATTAAATGCAGCAGGGTTTAGTGTTTGACACCAAATGAACAGCAGTGCTCGTAAGAGTTTATGGTTCATAGTTTTTCCTGCTCATTCATCCATCCTGCTAAAACCATCATGTATCATTAGCTCTTATCGTAGCTGTTGTATCACAGTGTTACGTGGGAACTGACTGTCTCCAAGGGCTAATGATGGACTGGGGAAATTTTTCTACTCCAAGACTTCTTTAATTCCAGTTTGTGTATACAATTTTATATATGGCATCTTGGAAAGACAGAAAATTGGTAAGAAGTGAAAGTAGTAGTATAGATTTCAATCTGGGACTTTGGTACCAGAGTACCTTCTTAATATAGATGTAATAATCAGGAGAGACTATTCCTCTTTCTTACCTGTTTCCCCTTATCCTTATTTGGTTCCTTCTGATTTTCTCACATGCACTGGGTTATCTGCTCTGCTGATTCTCATTCTTTGCTGTTCATATAGTAGGGAACAATACACAGCAGTCTGCCATTTCTGAGTCAACTAGTGTAATTTACTTCTAATTCAGTCTTAACACTGGTTTGCCAGCAGTTGCTATCAATTTTTTATAGTCTTTTCCCACTACTTTCTAAATTAGAACTTGAGGTTACTGTGCTAGAAGGTGGATGTGTTGTCTCAGCTCATGATGTCCATATAGTTGGGAAGAGTGCTTTATCACTTTATTTCTACTCGTATCAGTAAGTACAGTTGTAAATGTTTCCTCTCTTTATATCATAATGCTTCAATGCAGGTACCTGTGTCTTATTCTGCGCTTTTGCAGTGCTCGGTATGTATGGTAGTTAGGCTCCTTAAATGTTCAAAAGCTACTTCCAAATACAATATAATCTTTTAAAACTCAGGGGACTGAGGTATGCCAGAAGTTTAATTTACTGAGATTTATTTTTATTAGAAAAAAGCTGGACTAACGCACCTGGTGTAAAATCAGGATTCTTTAGGACTTCAGATACCTTTTCTTTTCCCCCTCCATACTGTAAGTTCTCTAGATGCAAAGCGTGTATTATGTACACTTAGCCTTTTAACTTTTACGGCTTGAAATGATCAAAATTAGTGTGCCTCTTTGTACCTGTGAATGTATATATTTGCACTTAATTCTAATGTGTTTCAAGTGGAGGACAGAGTCATTTGTCATAGTGTGCTGTGTACATGTGTCCTAGTGCACTGTGTGAGACACATAAATAACTGCAGGCTCTCAAATACTGGTATCTACCCTGAACTGTCTGGAACAACCTTGCGATGCTTGATGGCAGCCTCCAAGAGAGGCCACTGAGGACAGATGCAGTAGAAGCTATAAAATTGTGCAGCATGGAGAATATAAAAGGGGAAAGATAGTTTCTTTGTCTGGCAATGTAAGAGTAACAGGCAATTAAATAAAATGATAGATTGAAACATTCTGAATCATAATTGTGCTCACAAAGTACAGTTACAGTATGGAGTTCATTGCCACACATTTTTGTGGATGCCAAGTATTTACATGGGCTTCGAGTTGGCATACTCACGTGAGACCGATCAGTCGGGTATACTGAATGTGCAGTCCCAAAGCCACACGTTTCTGGAAGCAGCAAGGGTGTGCTGCAGCAAAGCACTGCTGGGTGCAGCCTGGCCTGCCCTGTTCTTATACTCGTCCTTACAGGTGCTGCCATACCAAATCCCTGGCTGAGGGAGGCAAGCTGCTGAGGGAGGTGGTCCTCAGTCAGGCCTGGTGTTCTCCTGTTCATCTCCTGAAAATGAGCTTGTTTTTCTAATTTATTCTTCCCAAATTTCTAAGGGCCAACAGACCAGTGATATGTGGGTCTTTTTGTTAAAGTACAAATATATGGCTGAAACATTATTAAACAATACCTCTGTTGTCCTCAAACTTTGCTGTTACTAATAATCAGATGTTCAGTTTTAACATAAAATGTAATCCTATAAACATTAGTCCAAACCTATATATGTATTTCCCTTTGTCTCAGAGCTGATTTTGGAGCATTTACAATGTGTTAATGGGGATATACATTTGCAGGGGATCTCCAGAATGTGATGGAAAGTCAGTTGTCTCAAGAAAACACAAAGTAGTTTAAAACTTGTCTCAGAATACATCACAAAACTGTCGGTCTGAGTTTTTCACAGCTAGCAGTGTTTTGGCCATGCATTTAAGAGCAGATGGTCTAAATTTGCTAAGTAGGCATCTCTACTTATTTTTCCTAGTCTCATTTTTTCCAACTGCAGTATGTTTTTAGGGTTCAGGTGTCACAGCAAATACATTTTGGTCCTCTTTGGATTTTCAGTTCTGCCTTCAGCTTTTACGTGCTGTTTCCCTTAGGCTTTGGAGAGAAACGTTGTGTAACCTATGCAGTTAGCTTGGTTGTAATACTACTGCTTTCCAGCTTCAGAAACAGCTTTGGGAACATCTAAAAATAGCCATATCTTATTCCGTGAAATTTCTGGCCTGATCTAGCATGGTTTCCTTTAGACTGTCTTCTGGGATGGGATGTACTGACTGGTGTTGGTCAAGGTCCACATGATTTTATTCTGTTTTTTAGGGCAAACAAAGCGAAATGCTGCACATAGCGCATGAGGATTACACAAGGAACACTGCAGAAATAAAAAGAAAATGCTCGCTTGTGGATTGGATGATAAAGTTTATGGTCTAAGAGATGTGCTAGTGGCTGTGATAAGAGAGTAAGAGCAAAGGAGATGCTGCTGAAGCCTAGTACAGCCGGGGAGGGAATCCCAACTTCCCTCCTGCACAGCTCTTATCATCAGACTGCAGTTTTAATTAATTTCCTTTCAGGTTCAGTGTCTAGGTTGGCATGCTAAGGTAGGCCGGTCATGGCATTATAGCCTGTGTATGCAATGCATTGCAGACTGGTGTGGATTTTACTGCTATTCTTATTTCCAGCCAGCACCCATTGTTGTGGAGTCACAGTCGACAGTGTATTGCAGAGCTGGTTCAAATGGTGTCTTTCCCAAGCACAATGAACATCCAGTAAGTTTTAAACTGGAGAGTTTCAAAAGCAGAGTGAGATGTGTTGCCCCCCAGGCAAAATACCTACTCGTGTAATGTCCTGAAAGAGATCACCCCCTAGTACTTGAAACTGGGGCTGTAACCCAGTGTCTGCAGATAGAAGGGGCCAAATTTGATCAAGTCAGCACTAGGAGTTGAGTTAACCCATGGAGAATTACAATCTGCCCGGAATTAATTCAGCTTAAGTTTTTTCCCTTGGATTTTTATAGTAATGCCAGCAGAATGTTGCAGCATTTGGACAGTCATAAAACAGAAACGCTACAGCTTGAAAAATACTTTAGCCTGCTACTGAGATTAAAGCAAGCCCTAGATAGCTATATAACTGTCAGACAAATCAAAGTGTCGCATGGTGTGCTGCAAGGGAAGATATACTGTGGCTGTTTAACAAACTCCAAATATTGCCTCACAGTTTCCAGCGTGGTTGCACAGGACCCTTCAGGAGGGAAGACGGATAACGACCAGATGTCCAAGAGCCATGAAGATGTACTGTCCAGTGAGCTCCTTGCCGACACGGATTATGATTCTTTGCAGGGATCCACAGGCTCGTCTCTTCACTTCAGCAATAAAGACAGGAAAAATGCTGAGGTGCAAATGAGAAATATAAACTGGGAGCATTATTGATTGGGAAAACACAGTCCCCATGCTGCATGAGTCATGTAATCCACAATGCTTTTCAAGCTTAATTTGAGAGAAGCAGAGGTGTGTGGAGGATGGTTTCAATTTCCAAGCAGTGCTTTTTGACCACTCATGCTTTTGAAAAGTAAAAATAATACCTTGGCTCAGAAATGACTGTGAAGCAGAGGTCTTCTGCTTTTGGCCCGTTGCCTGCTCACCCTCTTGAAGCAGAGCTTATGTATTGTGATGGAAACATAACAGCTTACCCTGCCAAGGAACAGGTCATTCCTACTGGAGCCTGTGAATGAGGAGTTATTGCTGCAAGTAGAAAAATTGAACCAAATGGAATCAAAGAGGTTGAATTCTGGATAAATTTGCAATTTGGGGTTACACATGAATGTTTTTCAATAGGAAAAAGCTTTTGACTCGCTTTGGGGTTCCTGTCCTGGTGAAAGTATCCTGAAAATGCTAATTGAAAAAGAGATTACACCTGATTTTGAGGACAAGTGCACTTCTTCAGAGGTTCTTTTTAGTGTTTTAACCATGAACCCGTATACTCTGCTCGTGTTGTCACACAAGCTTTCCCTTCCACTCATGTAAAACTTTTGACTTCAATAAATTCATTCCTAATTTATTCTCAGAGGAATAAGATTTCACTGAAGTTCACAAGCCAGATTTAATCTCAGGTATGGCTCCAGAATACTGTAACAATAGTTTAGAAAATTGCCACTTTTACTGTAGTTCACTCAGAGTCTTGGTCAAATCCTAGATGAGGCAATTTAGATCTTTACTTTTCATTTTCATACAGATATTTGTATCTTAATTTTCATACAAATAGGTCGTATCATGGAGCCACAAGATGTGTGCTGTCTTGGGATGCATAGGCAGGTTGCATATCACATAGAATCATAAGGTATTTTTCTTTGTCCTTGTTCAGCTCTTGCCTTAAAGCCATAATGCTCCTCTGTTGACTTTCATGGAGTTGGGATTGACCTTGAAGAACCCAGGGCACAACCCTGAAGGCATGTGCCGGGAAAGAGGACAAGCTGGGCACTGTCCAAGGTCCAGTCCCAGCGGCTGGCTGTGGAGACCTGTGTGCTCCTACTGGAAACAGTTCAGTCTCTTAAGTTAAGACATCAGTACAGGAGGATTTCTGTATTACTTCAGTTATCCTAGTGTATGGAAAGATGCCCAAGATACCTTGGTGTACGGGGCTGTGCTGTGTAGCCCTAGTGCCAGCTCAGGAATTATTTGCTCCATCCTACAAAGCAGGGAATATTGATACCATCAGGGATAGATTATTAGCAAAATGGACTATTGATTTTGTATGGTATAACTATTTGTATGATTTTGAGTGGATTTTGGTCTGTGTAAAAAAATGATTTTATGTGTGAACATTGATTTATCAGTGTGAACCTTTGGGGACGGCTGAACCTCCATGACTGAATGGTGGCACCCAAGACTTTACATGGTTGGTTGTACTTATGTACACAATAGTCCGCTTATACCTAAAATACACAAAGAAACATGAGTATGTTAGATACAAGCAGATTATTGTGTACATAAGCCGTCTTTACTGAGGACTCTAGGCGTTACTGTAGAAGGAGGAACCTTCCTATGCAGACCCAGGTTTGGACCTCATCTGTACCCCTGGTACAGCCCTGGATGATGCTTGCCGAATGCTTTTTTCAGTAGCACTGAAGCAATATCAAAGCTGGACAATATCTGAATTATGTATCCTGAAATCCAAGGAGTTATTCTGCAGCTGATGGTGAGATTTATACCCATTAAAGCCATTTGGTTGTTAAGTTGTAATTGGGAGATATTTAGTGAGAACCACAGAAATTTGGCCTGTGGGATTGGTAACTATGCAGGAGTACTTTGAAGCATTAAGAGGAGAGGAAGGTAATGGAAAATGTGAGCCTGGCGAATACATACAGGGCAAGTTCTGCCTGTATATTCTCAAGAAATGAGAAACCATGAGAATATATCCTTGGGCAAGGACTATAGATTTCAGTCCTGTCTAGGTATAAAACAGCTTAAGAAATGCCGTGAACTTCATTGAAGGGCAATGATTTGGGGAATCTACTTTAAAAAAAGTATAAAGTGCTATAAAACTTGCTTTGTTTCAAGAGAGCTCTGTGGAAATAGAACAAGATTCACAAGTAATTAATCTCAAGCTATAGACTGGTGTGTAGGTCTCTGTAGCAAGAACATTAATATCTGTTAAATTCTCCAAATTAGCTTAAACATTCCAGAGAAAGGATGTAATTCTCTGTTGTATAGGGAAGGAATTCACCCTTCCCCCAGTCTTTCTGCTTCCCAGGGACTCAAGAGGAATGATAATGTCAAGTCAACCTTTTTTTTCCCCCTTTAGTAATTGGGTCCAGATTGGTAGTGATTGAAACATGGTCCCATCAGAGGAGTTTTGTGTGATGGATCAGAAAGAGCTGGTTGCTCTCGGGTTGGTGGGCACTGAACATCCAACCCAAGCTGGCAGCTCACTCACAGATTTGAATTTAAGTTCACATTGTGGTTCTCAGGTTCATGGCACAATACCTGCCTCTTACTGAGGCAAAATCTGTAAACTGCTTGTACTTACAAATAAGTAGAGACTCATTACTATGCTGAGTAATATTTATTAATCTGTCATGACTCCTTTCACTCATATGAACAAGGTACTGCCAGGCTTAATTAGGTTTGGGGAAGATTTTAGATTGTTTTGATCAAGTGTCTATTGGAAGATGAAGCAGGAAAACAGACTGTCTGTAGCAAAGCAAAGTGAGGAATGGGAAGGAGAAGCACCAGGAGAAGGTTGTTCAGGAGTCAAGAAATGAGTGGGATAAACAGATTTCAAACCTGTCCAGTGCACCTGGCCTCGCATACAGCCCCTTAGATGGTCAGTGGTGCCATCTTGTGTTAAGTGAGCAGTATTTTTGGGAAAAGATGGATACAGATGCTTAAAACGTCTGGCGAAAGGGTGTTGGAAGAGCCCTTGAAAACTCCTGCTGTGAAGTGAGAAGAGCAGTGAAACCCATAGGTCTCTGACACAGAAAGACAGAGGATGACCAGGTGTCACAACAAAAGCAAAACAAAAAATCTTTGCAGTTCAGACACTACTTGCGCACAATAAAGTTTAGCAGTAGATTTTTCATTTGAGTTGTGAATTTTTCCATCCTGTTACAAATAGCAACAGTGCATGTGATGGATACACATGGTCTTATCTGAAAATAGTCATATAGTGATGATTTTGCTGATGCATCTTCTTTCAGTGCTTGACAGAGAAGCAGGAAAAAAATGATGAAAGCAGATGTAGTCTTTGCACTTTCTCACCATCTCCATAAGGAAGTTTCTGTGGTGTGTCCAATGATGCCTCTAGGGCTGAAGTCAACTGTGAGGTTATGGCGGTTTGCCTCATTGTATGAGGACTGGCATGGTTGCTAGTATGCTTAACCATCACCATGTCAGAGCCTTGCCAGGGCAGCCTGAGCAGTGGGGAGTATCCTAGTCCTCCTGTGTCCTTTATTTCAGATTTCTGAGACCTTTTTTCCAAGGTGCTGATATAGCTGCAACTTGAAGATTTAATTGTTGATGAATTTTTATGTCCTCTGCAATGGGATTTTTTATACCTAGCCCTTCTAGAAGTCAGACTGTGAATTTGCATCCATACAGTACTCAGACCAGCCCATGACAAGGAAAATCCTATGTTTTCTTGGAGAGTTATCAATTCTCCATGCCAGTGTAATGTTTGCCTGCCTTACACCCATAATGTAATGCTCCTTTAAAATTCTTTTTTTGCACACGTTCTTTATTGAAATATTTGTACAGGTATATCTCCTCTGCACGAACTCCCACAGTTATTTTGCATTCAGAAGTTTATCTGAAGAGCAGTGTCCCTTCGCCTAGCAGCTGCCCTCTCCGAGCAGACCCATACCTGAAATGTCCTGTGCAGATTGTCTTAGTACAGGTGATTCATGACCCAACCCCCATGCACTCGACGAATCTATCGGCAATTCTGTGATGATTTCATACAGTGCCTGGGGAGGTGGGAAGGGGATGTTTCTGAGGAGGAGGCCCAGGAAGAAGCTGGCAAGAGGTGGTGCACATGCAGCCATGTACTTGCTGCTTGCACCACCCTGGAAACAGATGGAGAACAGAAATTGTCATTGAATCTATGCTTCTCCCCACCTCCCCCCATGGAAAAGCTCCCAGAATGTCTTTGTGTCCTCCAAAGAGTCATTTTCCGTGACCAGTGGGGTAGGTTATTGCTAGACCTGTATCTGGGTGCTGCCTGTACTCAAAGCAGAGACACATGACATAGAAAATGGGGAGCTGTGGTTATGAAGACATTCTTAGTTGCACTGTCAGCACACTGTTCTTCATGCTGCACTTTAATGACCCTTTTTTGGTGAGAAAAATAGTAGGTACTGTAATTTGGTGGTGTGTTTATTATTGAAAATTGTCCTTTACTAACTTTCTACTTAGTGTACTGCAGTAGCATAGGGGCCCCAGCTGGGTTGAAGGCTCTGTCATGGAAAGAGACTGAAAACCAATCCCCACTGAAAACCAATCCCCACTCCAAGTGTTGAACTGGACAGCTAGTGAGAAGAAGGCACTATCCATCACTGTTTCAGAGGCAATGAGCCGAGGTACAAAGATGGGGCTGAGGTCTTTGCAAACAACAGGTGACTTCCTCACACAGCTCTCTCTTCAGTTTCTAAAGAATCTTAAAGGAGTCATCCAAAATTTTTAAATTTTTCTTTTTCTAGCACAAAGACTGATTTTTCAAGGAAAGCTAACACACAGGGGAAAATATAAGTGAACAAAAATTTGGATTTTCTATTATGGGAAAATCTTTAGTGGAAGTAGTTTGAGCATTGAAGGTTATTCTGAGGCATTTTAGGTTTTTAACAACCAAGACAATTTTCAGTGGAACCAGAGTGTTTTTATTATAGCTGTTGACCAAGTTAGAAATATTTAGCTGGATAACTTTTAACTAGGTTGTCCTGCAACTAGTGTTAGGGGTCTTCTGACCTCAAATGGAGATTTCAAAGCTGAAGTGCCAGTTCCTTTAATAATGCTCAGCCTGGCAGCTTCCCTAAGGCAAACCAATTCAGCCAGACTTCAGCACGTGAGGTTTCTGCACTGAGGTCTGACTTCAGGCATAAATTAGTGCATAAATGTGCACTGAAGCCTGACTTCAGCTCATGAAGAACTTTGCGGAATAAAACCTTTGGGAACACATCTGACCTTCACATAGCCAAGTCAGTCTCTGGGAAATCTGGAAGACACAGGGCCCTGCAGATGACTAGGGGTTGTTGGTTAAGTGGTATTCTGGCAATGAAAGTTTATAACTGTACAGGGAAGGCAGCTTACGCCATAGAAGAAGTGGAAGAATCCCTAGAAGATGCTAGAGGATCTATGGGATTAACATTTCTGAGTGGGGAGGATTATACTGTATGCAGAAATTTCTCTAGATACAAATACCAAGTTGGAAAACAAATATGTAGGATTAGACTCTTTAGGAGACCAGCAGAATGGGATGCAGACAATGAATAAAAAGGAGAAAAGAGGTAATTAAACCAAATAATGTTGGTTTATAATAATGGAGGAGTGCTGCTGCTGCCATATAAATGGTGGCCTTCTGTGAATAACTGCCTTTGGAAAACAAAAGGAGGGGGGTTTACTGCTAGCCAAGCAACTGTATCCATTTGTTCTCCCCAAATCATAGACATGAAAATTTTTATTTGCTGTGGCACATTTCATGTAATTCAAACCAAAATGTTAATTTTGGGACGCATGAAAGTAAATATATACGGTGTAAGGGATCTGACACTAAGAGGCACTGTTATATTGCAGACACACAGACCTTTTCTTTGCATAAAATCGCAGAGCATCTTCCTCTAGCCTCCTTGGCAGAAGATGTCGGAGGCATCACCTTGGCACACCTCAGCAGGGAGGCCTGCAGTTAACTTCTGCCCATGTACCTGGAGAGACTAAACAAAAGTATTAGTAGAACTAAACCACTAGGTTTCCAGGTTATGCATTGTTCACTTTCTGCCTCATACCCCCGATGAGATCTTCAAGAAAGAGTAATTCCAGTTCAGTGGTATTTATCCCTCCCACTTGGAGCAGCATGGCAAACCTCCAGCTTCTCTCTGCTGTCCCTGGAGGGATCTGCTCTCCCCGGGCCGGGTGCCAGGCGCTGGCTAGGGGCCCGACCGTGATTAGGGTATCGCTGCAGCAGCATCTCTTCCCAAACACAAACACACCTCTGGGGAATGCCCAATTCAGCTGCAATAGCCACAGCGGAGATGGTATTTGAGTAACGTCACTTTGGCTGCTGGCCATTTCAGCAGATGATTTATTATTTTCTATATGAATCTGCCTTTAAAGCTTCTCATATAGTGTTATGGATGATATCATTCAGTGTTAAGTACTTACAAGATCCATTTCAACCTTTGAATGTATGCAGAGATACGGTCTTGGCAAAAATAATACTCAGGTCCTCTCTGTTTATTGGTAAGGATATGTAGCTTGTACCTCTCCCTTGTTGGGTTGCAAAAGTAGAATTTGAAGTTATTATTGTGTGTTCTCCTTTTCTTTTTCTGACTGTATCCAGGAGTGGCAACCTAGCTCTTTTTATGTTTTATCATACGCTATAGGCGATTGCAAGTACTGTGGAAGTATAAATGATGAGTATTGGAAACCCATGCATGAATGTCTTGATGGTACATGGAGAAGCCACCCTTCCCTTGGGTGGGTGAGCACCTAGTAGGACAAGGGTGGCATGGCCAAAGAAGGTCAGTCAATGAGGTGGGCACAGGAGAGAAAGTATTTTCCACTCCTGAAGGTCAGAAGTGAATTACTAACCTGGAAAGCAAGGATGAGAAGTTGTCTGTCAAAAAAGATGCCTTGGAGCCTTTTGAGATTATTCACCAGTGACGTAGTTTGGATCTCCTTCCCTTCTTAAGGTTGTGCTGGGCTGTGCTGGGTTATGCATTAAGACATCCTATAGCTCTCGCTGATTATTAATGCAGAAGAGATCAAATATGCCAACCTGAGAATGGAAGTTATTCCTAAGTCGGTATGTCTTCCTCTCTATTAATAGCTTGGGATCTGAGCACAAGTTTTGTTTTCACTTGAATGTGGTACTTGCAGCAATTGGAGGTCTCAGAGCTGAAGAGGTTTGTGTGTGTGTTTACCTCTACCTTCCTTGCAAGGCCTGTGGGCATGGATGGTCACAGTGGACCTTGCCACCTGACACCATGTGTGCTGTTGTGCTGAGCCCACGTTCATCTGGGTGCTGTAGGAGTGAGGTCGGGGAGAATAGGGAGCAAGATGCCATATGAGCACACATGCTCTACTGTGTAGCAGGTCTGGTGTCTCTTCATGTCAATGTGTGTCTCCCAGTGACAATGTGCATCTTCCGTTGACACTAGATGGAAGAAAAAATGATTCCTCAGCTTAGTGCAGCACAGGAAGAGAAACATTTTAAAGCACACTGCAGAATGTAACTTTGTACCTTGCAGTGTATCATCTGTATCCCGTTATGCCTATATAAAGTATTACCTGGTCAAATTTCTTTACTGACTTATGCTCGTGGAAGGAGTTCACAGCCCTTTTGTTGAGAACAAAGGGTTAGGTCAGCGTGATTAAAAAAATAGAAGGAAAAAGTTTTCATTGAATTCCTGAGTTTGCTGTGAGCTTATACAAAGACACGGTAGTCAATACAGTAACAAAACCGGATGTGCAGTCTGGGGTGTGTGGAGTTAACTTGTTTTTTCACAGGAGAACAAGGAGTGAAAGAGTTAGTGGTTTACGGATAGGTGTCTGGAGAAAACCTGGAGCACCAGTATTCTTGTGGATGCTCCGGTTATGCATTCCTCCTGCAGCAAACAAAAGCTGAGGAACTGAGAAATTAGGCTGAGCCTGCCCGTATAGCTTACCTTAGTTTGCACAGTATGGATTTGCTAATGAAAGGAAGTTACAAAGTTCATTATTTATGTAAGGTCCCAGGAAAGATTAATGGCTGTGTATGCAACTCTTCTCACAGCCCATTAGTCTTCACTGCAGTTAATGAGTCTTTACTGATTCCGTATTTCCATTTCTTTCATTGAGGTGTCTTAAGTACATCCTTGTCTATATTTTTTCTAGTTATCTCTTCACATGTTTGACCAGCTCTGGAAGAAGGAAGATGGGCCAGAGCTGTCATTGATGGATTCACTGGTCAGAACCTGGGTTGAGTGGTTTTGTCACATTTAGCTGGTGGAAAACTGATCCAACAGACACATGCGCTTTTTTCACTACTTTGCCACCTTGAAATGATTCAGCAGAGGTTCCCCTCAGTACTGGTACTTACACAAGGACAAGAGCATGAGCAGAAATCTAGGAAGAAGGAATATCTGTGAAGCCTTCTACAGAACAGAGGCCAGAGGTAGATTCATGGCTTCATTGAAAATATCGGGCTGGTAAATGGTTATAGCTATCATTTTTTGATTAGTCTGGCAAAAGGAACTCAAATACAGTGATTTATTTTTTTTTTTTCTAATTTTACCAAGCAGTCTGCACAAAAGCTGTTGGCAAAACCCTTCCTGCCCCAGTGACTTTCAGAGCCCTTTTAGGGATTCACAATCTCTTATCATCGTGTCCATGTCTTAAATACCAATGTACTCAATGTTATGATCAACATACAGGCAGTAACCGACACAGTACCACACAAAGAAAATTAACAGATCAGTGTGCCTACTCCTACAAAACCATTCAGTGTATACTCTGAATTGCCCATGATGCACAGCCTGACCTTGAGGTAGCACTCTGATTGCTATGACTGCACTTGCGGGACATTTCTGCAGAGACATGGATCATACCTGCAAGTCACTCATCCTTAAAAAAAGGGAAAAAAATGAAAATACCAACCTAAAAACCCCATCCCTGGAATTGTTTCGTCCCAGAGCCAGACCTTCTCTTGGCCTGTACAAGAGAAAAAATCTGCAAGTCCATCATATTTATTAGCATGTACAAATTTCTCATTGAATGGAAGCAGGCCATATCAGAGTAATGAAGGTAAAAGATAATGGTAGATCTTTACAGCTGTCACAATAGTTGCCTGTTATAATACAGCCATGAAAATACAAGTCTTGCATGCAAATCTCAGACTGGACTATTTAATTTCGTGCACCCAATGTTCTCATGCCAAATATCTTTTGAAAACAAATGATCACTGTGCACCAGGAATAAGAAACAAAGCAACAGGTCTAACACATACCAATAATTTAAAAGTATCTAATAATTACAATTCATAATTAATTTGTATATTAAAAAATCAGTATAATGAAGGAGACTGTATTTCAGAGTATCACTGTCTCCATATATCGACATGGTATCTAGAAGCTCTTTTCCTCCCAGTTCCTTCTATGTTGCATCGCTCAACAGGAGGCTCTATTCCATCTCTTTTTGGACCAGAGGCTGTTATGGGAAGGAGGAGTATTTGGGGACCTTCAAACCAGAGCAGAGGGAAAAGCAGCTGCTTAAGCTAACACAACCCTCTTGAAAGTTGTGCACTTTAAAACCATGTGAAGAGCTGACCTGAGAAATCTGTAAGAAACAGTCCTGTATCACTAGAGATATTGGATGATCTAGTGACTTTTTCCCATTCTGAGCCCAGTTTCTGGAAAATTGCTCTTTAATACATAAAAAATCGCAAACTGGTGACCTCTTGAGTCACAAGAAGAGACAAAGGTGTATTTGTGGTAGAAATAAAAATGGCTGAAGCTTATGTAATAAATGCTGAGCATTTGACAGGCATGACTGAAGCACACTAAACTGTTGATTTTAAATCTTTTACAAAGGCTGTTGTCCCAGGGTCAACATTGCTCAAAACAGCTGGCAAAAAAATCTGTAAAAAATCTGCCTAGAAACCACCAGTTATTCTCATCTTCTGCAGGAGATGAGGAAGAGCATTGCATTTTCTGTTTGGTAAACTGATGACTGTGCTAACAAATAATATTGTCTCTGAAATTGCAAACTGAGCATGTGCCATCCCTTTGAAGGAACCAGGCTGAAATGCAAGGTGATTTGTTCCAGATTATCTAGCATGTTAGTTGATGTCAGTACCTTCAATTTGTCATAGGAACTAACTGGTAGGGGGATTTTGAGAAAAAAAAAAAACAGCAACAAAAGCAGCTCAAGATATTGTTCTGATGAAATGAAAACTGTTCCCAATGTCTCTGCTCTTCGTTTAATTGATCATGGGAGGTGTGGAATGCATCAGTGTCTGCAGTTCACCTCATCTGCAAAACTATGCTGGGCAATGGCAGATGAAAGCAGAAGCACAGAGTGCTTATTTTTGAAAAACAATTATTCACAACAAATTACAAGCAAACCTGCCTTTACAGACAGGTGAGGAAGCAATTTGACAGATGAAAATGTCTGTAATTCAGTTACAGACTTTGTGGGGTGGGTGTGTGCCAGGTGATGAAGGTGGTGTGGTTTACAGCAGTTTCTGTAGGGCACATCAGTGCAGGAGAGGTGGGGAACTGCAGCAGTGACAGCACGGTAGCACAGGCTTCTGCATGTGTTAGCAGGAGTCTTGGAAGGTTGGTTTGCCTGTTAAAAGTCTGTGGTTTTATGGCCGTACTGCAATTATTATCCATACTCAGCTATACCAGCACATAATGTCATATCTTTATTTTGCTGCATAGACTTGAATATCACTTTATCTATGGCATTATATCTGTTAGAAATCCTGGATCATGTGGCAGGTGTAGCCTGTTTAAATTAGGCTGTCACTGGACTGACAGGAGCATCACTAATCTTTCCCTCCATGCTTCTGAGCACTGTAAAAATGAGGCATGGACATCTTCATGACTAATTCATGGTGACTACAGTAGGGAAGCTCAACGCACCTTCACTTGGCTTTATGGTATGAGAAATTATTATTTTCCTCCATTCGTTGGTCATTCTCATGCCTGGATCATTGAAAGAAGCACCATTGTGAAACTCAGAGAACATGGCTGCACTCTGTGCTGTCAGGAATGGTGCGTGCTTCACCGTGACTGTGAAGCCAAGGGGCTTTGCTGCTGCAGACCCCTGTGGCTGGCAGAGTTTTGCCCCCTGTTTCTACAGGTATGTAGTAGGGGATAGGAGGAGGAAGGTGAGTGGGAAGCAGGGCAGATGGATAGAAAGAAATGTCTAATTCTAGCACCAGTGGTACTTACAGAGCAAAGCCTGTGTAGCTGCAGAGAAGAGCTTTGGGCAGTGCAGGAATTGGTCTGAACCCTGCAAACTGTTTGTTATATGTTCTTGCCATGGGCTGCGATACCCTCCTCATCCTTCTCCTTGGAGATGGAGGTTGGCATTACTGCATATGAGCTATCTCTGTCCTCATCAGAGCTAAAGAACAGAAGTAGCTGTGGATGCCAGAAGCCTCTGTTTCTTGTTCCAAATAGCAATGGGCTGCAAAAGTTAACTTGAAAAAAATCCATCTCCATCCTAGAAACATGTACACATCTGGACGAGTAGTTATGAAGATTAATGTAATGCACAGGGTCAGAATTCCCACTGACATTTACTCAGTTTGTCCAAACAAGTTAGTGGAAACCTCCTGTGAATATGAACTGCACTCTGCAGTGCCGCACAGGCATTTAACATCTCAGATGCCAGTTTCCTTACAGACACATCTGTAAGACTTAGTCTTTAAGTGCTGTAAAATATAATACCGGGAGCAAAAAATCATAGAGACAGTGTGTAAGTTTTAAGACTTAAGTAAAGAAAAATAAGCAAAAATGAAGTTGTCCTTATCTCATGACCATACTTGGACCTAAAATCGGTTCTGATACAGCCAGGTTTTCAAGGAAGATGGGAATTGCATGTCAGCCACACTTGAGCAGAACATTTTTCTGCATTAATGATTGATGCATAAAATAATACTGAGATGTAACGGTAGCTATGTAAGATTTACAGAAAGGATATAGCCTCTTAAAGCATAGGCATTGACTATGTTAACCTAACATAAAGGACTGATGTCTGATGCTGAATGGTAACCATTCTGCCTGACAGCTGGACACACTTCAGTTCAGACACTCACTAAGGTGCTCTTGGATCCTTTGGGAAGAATAACGTTACATAAAAACAAGCCATTTTTTTAGTTCCTATGAGCAAGTACCATGTGCGTTGATCTCAGCATGCAGGTTTGGACTCAGCTGCTATAAAGATATTGTTTGAATTTGGAAACAACGTTATATTTGCTATACTATAAAATCAAGAAAAACCTTTTATTTAGCATCTAACTCCCTCCCAGTCCTTCCCAGCTTTGAGAATATTGTTACCATCACAACAGTATGAGCTGTGTAATGCAGACTTTGTGGACTAATGCGCTTATATCCATATGGGAAGAAATTGTATTGTCAGAGAGCATCTTCCCACTGGTGTAATTCCAGGCACATTGCTGTTTTCAATAATACAATTATGATAATTGATGTTTTAAAATTGACAAGGTCACTATAAATGACTGCTACGTTTATTTGGGAGCCAGTTCAGCAATATGAAGGATTAACACAAAATAGGGCAAAATTATCATGTCCTGCTCCCAGCTCTGATAACAACATAGGTACATCATTGAAATACAGCGCTGTTCAGTCAACTGCTTTGTCACAACATCTGTTAATTATGTTCTCTAACCAGGTGTGCCATGTAGCAGCATAAGGCAGGGTCAAACCTGAATTGCATCGCCAAATTGTAAAATTCTCAAATTGCGAGTTTTACCATGACAAGTTTCATCATGCAATTTGCTGCTATTATTATTATGATCTTTTTTTGATAGGATGTGTGAAGGCAAGGTGATCATTTAGTGTATATTAATGTCTGTAAGAAATATAGGTCCCGGTTTACCCGTTGTTCTGCCAGCATTGAATGCTGAATAGCAGACAGGAATATTTAGGGAACCTTTTATCAGCATGGCACAGAGCTGAGGGAAGATAACCTACCTTTTTCCATGTTCGGCATGTCCCACCCTGTGTGAACCTAAGTCATGCAGATGTAACTACATGTTTAGTTATGTGTAGTAACTAAATGTTAGTTTAGCTCCACAATGTTAACAGGAAGATTAAGGTGGTAACAACTCATTTGTATCCCAAAATGATATAAACCAGGAGCAGATCTCACCATCTGCAGATGACCCCTGATCAGAGGGGCACCTGAGGTGAGAATATCTGTACAGCTCTAACCCAGCATTCAGCAATGATTAACAATAGCAAATCCTGCAAACTATATAAGGATGGCATTGAGTATAGTCCTGAGTATGAACACCATGCATTTATTTTACAGTGTTTCTAATACGTCTCTGAAATTAAATTATTTCCTGTTCTCTGTCCAAGAAATCAACATGCATTTATATATTTTTTTGCACTATATTCAGGAGGGGAATTGAGTACCCTACTTCTGTAAGTGAAGATTACTTCATCCACAAGATTTTGACTAGTAAAAATAGATGTATTCTATTTTTGCATGTTAATTTGATTCAGTGCTGAAATCATTGAAGTAAATGCAACAGCCCCAGTTGCATTCAATTTAGGATCATGTTCTGAATGACAATAAAACAGAAGAAATGTGTTACACTAAACTAAGTAAAAGGAGGGGCAGTGTAAGTGTATTGAACACATGAGTTTGCTCGTTTGATTTGTAAGCATATGAAATAGCCTGCCAGTTTCTTCAACTAAGTACATGAATTACTTAAGTCTTGGTTATGTGTTCTCTGTGTTTGCTGTTATCATTGGAAGCAGTTTTATCAGACTTCAGTCCCCATAGTACTTCAGCAAGTTGTAGGAATGCAAAGCTATCTGAAGGTCACTTGCACTCTTAGCTCCAGAAATTACTAGCTGTCAGCTATTATAATAGTGTTGATATGTATTGTAATAGTTCTAGAGCGAAATGGGAGATGTACTGGAGTTATTCTGAAACAGAAGCAAAAAGTGTGGTTTTCATGCGTAGGCAGAAAGACATTTCACTGTCAGCTCTGAACATGATCCCTCTATTATGATGAGATGCAAGGACTCCTTAATGATGGAGACTGCTGACAGTGAGACAGACATTTGAGAATCTGTCTTCACCAAGGATTTTGTAGGCAACTGGCAGATGTCCAGAGGTGTTCTGCTAGGGCCACAGGTAGGCACATTGAAATAACTTAGGGTTTATGCCAGTTCACTATGTGGCAGTAGAACAAGGTTCCCCAGAGAGGCTGTTCAGCCCCCACCCTTGGTGCATTTTCAAAACCAGACCGATTAAAGCCCTGAGCAAGTTGGTCTGATCTCATAGCTGGCCTGCTTTGAGCAGGAGGTTGGACTAGAGGATCTCCTGAGGTCCCTTCCAACCTGAATTGTCCTGTGATGATCTCCTGAGTAGGCTCTGCTTTAAAATGGAGGGATTGGTTGGAAGAGTAGTTGGAAGAGGAGAATGTAAGAAGCCCCCTCTGATCTTTGAGTCAACACAGTTACTTGTACTGACAATAGCAGAGTTCATGCTGGGTACGCATCCATGTCATGGGTATTTTATAGTTATGCCAAAGTAAACCCAAACCTACCTTCCTTTTAAACTACTGGAATCCCAGCGTGAGCATCTCAGTCCTTGCAGGGACAGTGTGTTACCATGTCATTGGAATTGTGTTTTCCCAGTAGCAGAGGGGGTAGCTGAGGTCTGCTTACCTCCAGCCACTCTGCTTTGTAAGCTAGCTGCACTCAACAATACACACCTGCAGTTCACAAGTTCTCCAGTGAGACAAAAATGTTTAATTGTTGCACTTTTCCATCACAAACCTTTTGAACTTATTGTGTATTGACAATAAATAGTTGAAGAACAGAAAGCAGGTACCCATAAATTTGTGTCTGTAGGGCACTTCTAAGTAATCATTAATGGCTGCAATTATTTTTGTCTCATAATTGTATTTTGTAATTTGGGATGTGGACAATAAGCTACAAATACAACTTAGACAGTTTCCACTTGAATGAATGCATCCAGCTTGCTCCAAACTTGCTTTTTTGAAGTAGCTTACTAGGGAACATGCTTCTTGATTCCAGTTGTATCCTGGACAGTAATTGGAGGATATCAGATCAGTTCCTAATTGCTCAAGGAACAGTTAAGTTCCTGACTATAGTAACTAAAAGCATAGTCTTGCACTGCTTGTTTGGCGGTTTTGAGAATAGTGTGTAATGGCCAGGGATTCTCTTTGAGAAATTCTAAATTTAATTTCTGATGGGTCAGGCTCTAGCCAAAATTTGCGACACACCCCTCAATCCAAAGTCTGGATGACTTTGATGGAGAGGTTTTGGTAGGCTTTGAATCAGTTTGTTCTCCTAAAATTTTGTATTGTTTCTTCTGTTAGACCTTAAACAACATCTTAGCAATACCTCACTGCAAGAAACTCAAAAGGAAGATTGATGCTTGGCTTTGTTAAGGATGTCTTGTGTTCTGAGGCACTGAATTACACACATTGTTGCATATGAATGCCCCGCATTATCTGCAGGTGGTGATGAAAGGGGGGAATCAAAGCTACAATTAATGCTGTAGGAACAGCTGGACCTCATAAGATCTGCAAAAGAAGATTCCTCATAAATATATCCTTGGAGAGCCATACATGCATAGCTGTGACGACTTTGGAAATGATGTGGTGCAATGACAGGGAGCTGACTGGTAAATATTAATTGGGAGGGTGGCCCATGCCAAGAAATTCCTTGCGATCATGTTACCTTCTCTTCATGCAAAATATTTACTGAGTTAGAGCAAAATTCCACAGTTTAATTTACCGTAACTGTGTGGTCATTATACAGTGACTTCAAGAGAAGACATAGCTGTCTGGCAGCCTTCTGGCATGTTGTTGTGTTGCCTCAGTGACAGTCAGGTGGTCAACATGCCACCTCTGGCTGAGGAGCTGCTTTAATTCAGATTTCTACGTTTCATTCCCCAATGTACTTTGATTTTGAAATGTAAAAACTTATCTGTTGAAAACATCCCTATTTTTAGTTTCTAAATGTCAAAATTCTGAATTAAGTTGAAAATATCAGTATTGGAAAATCTGCTAAGCACATCTAATTGAAACACATTCGACATCATCTATTACTCATGTAGACTCTGATATTGGTCAGTGTCAGCATTTTTAGCAACTGTTCTGAATGTCTAGTCCTTTTTAGGCTTCAAAATTTAGAATATGAGCCTCATGTTAATAGACATTGTTAAATAGATGCACATCATATACACTAGAAGTCTTAAATTTGAGATGTTTGGTGCACCTAGGAAAATACTTGCCATTATTAAGTACCTTCAGATAAAACCAGAAAATTCCTCCATAAACACAAAAAGCCCAGCCAAGTAATTTGTAATGTCCATCTATGACTTCCAAGATGTGACAGCCAGTATGTGGTTGAATCCCAAGAAATACTGAAATCTGAGGTGGGTGCATAGGGGCTGTCCATGGAGTGTGGTGGTCACCTATGGGGCCTGGTGGTAGACACCCAGCTGGGAGGGGTGCCACTCTTATGAGGTGGTCTAGAGACTGTTCAAGTTCTCCTGGATAATAACATTAAGGACAGTAAGACCACTAGATCGTGGTTTATCTAGCAGTCCCTAACAGTGTAAAAATACTTCTGTTTAAAGTTAATTGGAACAAATTGTTTTAAAGTTGATGATGAAACTGAGGATTAGGAGAAATACTAGAAAAAGGAAGACCCTAGAAAAATACCACTCATCTCCTCTTTTGTTATGCTTTGTGTCCAGGGATTTATGGGGAAAACTTCCTTCCATGATGAAAGCATGGGCAATGTGTATATTGAGTAATCACAAACTTGCACATCAGCATTACTTAACCTCCAGGCAACGTGCGGTCAGTTTTCATTTTCGCTCCTAAAATTGTTTCCATTTAACGCCCTTAAGCAGCTCTATGAATTACAGTGCAACAGAAAATGACCCTCAAATTGGCCTGCCTCATTATTCAATCCAATCACTCCCAGCTCGGCGTGGCAACGCGCTTTTAATGTGGCTGCCCATATGCCCTGCACATGCCTGCATTCTGGCTCCCGGCAGGGTATGTTGTGATCCACTGGCCTGTGCCAACTCACATATCTAAACGTTTTCATAAGGGGAACCCCTTTGTGTTAGTCATCTGGTTGTCAAACAAGACCTGGCTGCGATCCTGGACCTGGCACTAGATGAAATATGTGCACTTTAAACATTTCATACTTAAACTGATGGGAATGGGCAATTCCTCAGTACGTTTTCTCAAGGTTTTTAAACAATAAATGTCAACCTAAGGGCAAAGCGAGACAGATTTCAGATTAAAGGGAGGGGTTTTGCTTAACATTTATAAATCCCTTAGTCCCAACGTCCTTCATGTTTCTTAAAACAACGAACAAGGAAAGGCTATGTCGGACGCAATGGGCACTTTTGTCAACACAACTTTTTCCTTTAGTAGCATGATAGAAAGATTTTTAAAACAGATTTTTCTGATGGATTCATGGCTTGGCATCTCATAGAGAATCTAATATTCTTCCAAGCAAAGCTAAAGGTTTGTGCTAGAAGACTAATAATGCCAGTCAAAAGAACCTTTCATCCCCAAGATAACTAAAATATTCCTTTGTTTATTTTTCACCCTTAATTACTTTTCCTGTCTTGGTTTAATCTGTAGTGCTGAAGCCTGTCAACACTTACAGCCTTTAGTTTAGGATAGATGTCTTGGGAGCATGAATAAAAGCAATTTTCATGTAGTGTCTCCCTGTCATGACTGCTGCCTGAAGCCCGTTGACTTTTCTTTCAAAAGACCCAATTCTATGCCCATATAAATGGAACAAAACTTAATTGGAGTCAATAGTTTTATATTCCTTAATACCAAGGATGAGGCCTCCTTCTTTAAGCCTGATGTTCTGTCACTTGCAATAAAAGCTTCGCAATTCCATTGGGTCTCCCACTTTCCAAAGAAAAAAGGTCTCAGAAGAAATGATCATCTCAGAACACTTGTCTTGATTTTGACTTAGTAACATTTTAAAACTATTTAAAATGTGAATTTTAGAGTTTACAGCTGAAGTGAGGAATCATTCTGAGTAAGAAAATGAACCTTCTATTTGGAAAATTAGTTCTCAGAAACAAAAATTGCCTGTACTTTTTTTTGATTTCTTGAAACGTCCCATGTATGCTTTCCATTGGTGTAAGCTGGCACTTCCACACAGGAGAGATGTTCCTCAGAAGGCTTCCAAGAAGTAACAAACCACCAACCCTTTCTGTACCACCTCTTGGACAGGGCTGTAGAGCCAGGTTCACTCAGCCAGAGTAGGACTTGTAGGCTTTTGTCTTTTCATGCTTTGATTTCTTCTCCTGTCCTTCACCGGTCTTGTCAGCTCAGTTGCAAGCTCTCGGGCTTACAGACTCTTTTTTACTATATAGTTATGCCTCTGTGACAGCTGGCACAAGGAGCCCTGACTTTTCCTGCATGCCTTCTTAGGTAACATCTTAATACATAAAATATGTTTTTTTTTTTTTTTCCAGTGGAAACAATGGTTATGCTATTGTGTTGTCTGGGTGGAGGGAGGATGTTCCTAGGCAATTTTTGAAGCTTTTGGCCAGTTTCAGCCAGGTTTGACAGAGAAGGACGGTGACCACTTTCTCCTGAGACCAGGTAGGACAAGGCCTGGCCAGTGCTGCAGCTGTAGGAATGTTAGAACTTGGAGTCGTGGGCATTATTTCCTTGCAGAGAGCAGGGAATCCACACAGAAGGAGATTGCCCCAACTGCAGGAAAAGCTTGGAGGAAGGTTCACAGCTACTGTCAAGTTAGAAGTGTGTGGCAAAGCAGGTGTCACTTGTTTTAGCACTCATAAAGCCATGTGCATGCCTCTTTGTGGGTCCCAAAACCACATAACAAACCCAGCAGGAAAGCAAGAAAATTACAATGGAAACCATGTAGTAATAATTAAATGTCTCTATTCCAGCATAGGGTGGATGTTGCCTCGTGGTCAGAACTGCATGGCATTGGCGTGGAAGCCTGGGCACGTAGATGAAGCAATAGAGAGCAGGGATTGTCGGCTGTGTCTGGGGGGAAATGGGGAGCACAGATCTGCATGAACCCCGAGGAACAGGGCTGTAGGCTGGGCTGGGAGGAGCGTTTTCATACTGCTGTGTCCCCTTCTTAGAAGTTTCTGGGTCACTTGCAGTGTGAACTTTTCACCTTCATGACATACACACTTTCTAAAATGACTGCTATAGACTTCAGTTATGGAGAGTTGAGCTCAATATCATCAAACAATGCTCAAGTCAGTCACCAGTTTTTCAGGATTTATGTCCACATCTTTTCTTTGCATTTTTTGTCTTTTCACAGATAGTTAATAATTCCAATTTATTGATGTTGATCACAACCACAAGAAGGTTTTTGACTGTTTGCAGGCAGTTTTAGACAGTAAACAAGTCAGTACCAGCAGCCAAACAGTACAGCAGCAGGTCGCAGGATCTGCAGCATTGCTGTTGTCTGTAGGCTATAAAAGTTAAATGAATTTTTCAAAAGCCCAAATGATACAAAAGTCATATTCATCCGTATTAATGTAAGCCTGTCCTGGCTTAGAAGGTGCAACAGTGGCTCAGCTATGGCCTTTTGCTTTCTCTAGTACCCCCAGTTAATGGCATCTGTAGATGTAATTGGACATGCATTATCGTCATCCAGCCACGAGCAGGTCCAAGCCTGGTTGCTAATTCATATACACTGCTGAGCAGCCTTCCAAAGTGAGCACTCCTGGCAGCTGCTGTTCTGCTATTTGTGGCTAGAAAAACTGTGGAGAAGTGATTCTTCACGTAATTACTTAGATGAACCCATTCAATCAGTTGGACCTTTTCTTTGATAACTCTCATTTAAAACTGATGTTTTATTCCCTCCAAGTAAGCTGGCCCAGACCTGTTTACCTTCTGGGGGAACATCTGTCTAGCTGGCTCAAAGGGAGTAAAAGGAAATAGAGAATGTAACCACATTTTATTGAATGAGAAAAGAGTTCAAGATAGTTTCTTTTACAGAGAGAGGGTAGCCTCTTCCTACACCACAATATTTTTTTTCTTCTTTGCCTGTTGTAGTGCCTGCTAATGAGGATGTTTTAAGAAAAAGAAGATAGCAGGAGGTACAAGAGGGTAAAACTGAATTAAAAGCAAGAGAGTGCAGTGGGAGACAGGATATGTGCTGAGCTCATTGGAAGGCACACAACTGGAACAATGTCTGAGAGTAACAAAACTATCCTTCCATTTATGTTTGCCTATTCCTTTGTTATTTTTTGCCGGTATTGCATGCAGCATGGTCTCACTCCCCAGGATTAAAGATCACAATAACATTTTCTGTAGGTAGCAGAGTACTCCGTGTATGGGATGTGGTACATAATTTTACTTACAGAAAAAAGAGATGTCACATTTTCTGACTCATCAAAGAAAATTTGTCTACTGGCACCTGTTTTGGAGATGAAGTATTGGTACTTCAGCACTTCATACTTTACTCTGGGCCAGGAAGCTAAAGGATCTGTGTTTGAGGACTGTCCCTATACAGGATTGTGGACTGTCAGGTTAAAAATGCATATAGATACCTGTAATTCTGGTCTGGTTCTCATATAGAAAGACCTGAAGAATATATTCCCAGGATCATGGCTGCTACATGCCTTGCTGACCAGCAGTTCTTTACATCAACATGGTGAGAGAGATAATAGGTATATGTGTATTCAAACCAAGGCTTGAAAAAACAGCATTATAAACCCAGCTTGTTAGTTAGGCTGGAGGATCAGGGGAATGTGTCAGTATGCAACAGTTCAGAAAATGCTGTAACTGTGTAGTGGCCTGGCTATTTAGCAATTTCACTGGAATATTTTCACTTGTAAGTATAAGGACACCTATTTGTCCTCTTATTCCATGCAAATCTGTTGAGGAAAGTTGTCTCCTGTTGCTGTAATCTACCTGCCTCTTGACACTTGAGCACAACGGTGTTATCTGCCAAATGCAGATGCATGCAGCCACCGATGTGCTTATATGGCACCTCGTGCTGGTGGTTTTGGTGATCTTAAGAGTGGGAAGGTACCCGTCAGGGAAACACTAGTAAATATTATACAGGTGTCCTCATTCCATTAGTTTTTTTGCATTTCCCTCTTCTCTCCACTTTAATACCCCTTTACTTCACACTGACATCAACTGATGCCAGCAGAAGATAACTTCTGGGAACCACATGAGATGCTTGTGCCTGTTGATGCGTTTTTTAATGCACATGTAATCTATACCTAGATTTTCAATTTTTTTTTTAAGCCCATTTGAGAAGAGTGTGATGAGGACATTTTGCATTTGGGCAGTCAGAAGTTACTGACTGTTTTAGAAGCCTGCTGCAAGGGAAGACATCAACAAAAGCTGTTGCAAAGCTGTGCTTTCAGTTCACAGGGCTTTGTGGTGATATGTTCTTGGGTCTGGTTCATGTGGGCTAATTCCTCTTACTTTCACTTAGAATTTGGGAATCAAAGACATTTTAAAATTCTAGGTCAAACTCATTAAAAATCTGGATTCTCACCTGATTTCAGCTCCCTAAATCACAAGAAACAGTGAATCTCCTGTTCTGGTTTTGATACAAATCTGTAAATCGTGGGGTGGGTGTATTTGAAGCTTGGCCTAGAACTGCTCTGTCCAGAGTCAGTGTTGTTCCAGAAGTTCATGACTTTTTTCTAAACAAGCTCACGGACATGTGGGATATCAGTGACACATGGAATATGTCAGACTTCTGGGAAGATTGCAAAGATAGCACCCAGCTTTCGGATTTGGGATTTTCCTAGCATAAAGCTGTATCTCTGAGTCTGAGCCCACCTGGCTGATCAAAGAAAGACACACAATTTTAGGGAACCCCCCCCTCCCCAAACATCCCTTTCCTATTTCTCTGGTGTACCAGGGCAGCATGGGGAGGCCTCTCCCCGCTCCCCACCAGCTCCTCTCCGGAGGAATGTGGCTGCCCCTGGGCTTTCCCGGAATTCCCGCCTGCCTGTGGTTTCTTAACCAGTCCTGCAAAAATGTATTTTTTATTGAATGTTATTCTAACCATAAAACTTTTAAGCTGTTCAAATACTTTCCTTTGTACCATAGACATCTGAGACTATTAGACATTAACAAGTAAATGTACTTTT
Source organism: Scopus umbretta (assembly GCA_013400535.1). Taxonomy (NCBI): domain Eukaryota; kingdom Metazoa; phylum Chordata; class Aves; order Pelecaniformes; family Scopidae; genus Scopus; species Scopus umbretta. The sequence continues at coordinate 46,431 of VZTL01040144.1, forward strand.
TTTTTGAATGCTTCAATCTGCTAAGTAGTTTTCTTTGGACTGATCTCCCCTAGTCTTGTACCAGAGGAAACATGACTGTGATCTGATACCGTATCTCCTCAGTATCTGTCTCCTTAGATTGTAGATGTAGGTGTGTTTTACTTTGAATTAAAAAAAGCACTTTATTTCATGGCAACCCATTTACTCACCCAAGATCCCGAGATGTTTAAAGCCAGGAGGTACCATACTGATTCTCTTTGATTCCTGTATTAAGCCTATAAATCTTTGTGGGAATAGAGCATATACTTTAGTAAGAAAGATTTCAGGACAGGAAATACACCATTTTCCATAGTTATTTTAATAATTAATATAATGCGTTCTTTGACTCCTACTACCAAAGCTTCATGTTACTAGAGTTGACTTTATATGCAGTTTTGCAGTATGATTTGCATAACAGCCTCATGTGAAATTGGCCCCCTGTTGAATTGTGTCCTACAATTGCAAATAGCAAGAGAGTGATCCTGCCCCAGATTGCTTATGAGAGACAGAAAAAGCATTGGAAGAAGCAAACAGTGTTATTGTAGTTTGGTCTATGAGGAGGTGAAACCCCAAATTTGCTTGTACTTATTCTGGATCTCATGGAAATCCTTTGACTGACCTGGTAAATTATACACCTGAATCAGTTTGGAGACACCTAAATAACTGACCTGATTTTCTGATGTGTGGAGCTTCTCTAAAATGGCTCTTTGCCTGGGATTTCTGGAAAGCCATCCTTTTATGGGATTATGGTGGGATCACTTTTCCCTGACCACTCTCAGCCCAGGCAGCCACGTGTTCCCATGGAATTCCTTCCACTGCAGTTGCAAGAGGCTCGCTCAACACAGTGCACTTTCAGGTTATGGAACGAGGGTGTGTAACACCTCTTGATCTGTGCTGAGTGATTTACAAAATGGAAGAAGAAAACTAAAAATCTCAAATCATTTCTCTGATGAGCATAAGTGAACTGTTGTGAACCATTCCCCATCAGGCAAGAAATAAGATAAGAGATAAGGGATGGCAGACCCAACAGGGCGCTTATGTTTTAACCTGCAGCAAGGTAGCTAAAGTAGTTCTCCTCTATTTTACTGGACAGAATGGCCAGAGGTGACGCCTTGGGCCCGTGTTCATTATTTATACAGTTTTTGTGCCTATAGACACTCAGTAGCGTTGACTCACTATCAAAGTCAGCCTGTATGTAGCATAACACAGGGCACATAGCATGGATTCTTTGTGCACATGAGCTGATGTCTTTAGACTTTAATGTAAGAGGGATATAGTTGCCACTACATACACAACAAAATCTTTAATATCTGCCCTGCTAAAATAGAATATGTGTGCATTTAACAGCTGAGAACTTAAATCATGTTATACAAATGAGATATGGTAATTGACCAAATAAAAATATATATTTATGTTACACTGGGTGCATCAAACTTCAGAGCCAGTTCTCCTTTGAAAAACATCATAAACTGTCCACACCCATCTCATCAGTGGATTATTGTGTCATCTTCCAACAGAGATCCACATGGCTTTTTGACTAGCAATGAAGCTGGAACGGGGGGTGGTGTTTTCTGTTCCCTGCTCTGTGTTTGAATGCATCTTTGCAGAGAAGGGATACCTGGGACAAAGTGATACTCGTGAAGCTTCTCTCTAAATCAGGCATTTTTAGAACACCAGGAGTGAAAGCACATGTTTTCAGAAGTCACCTTTATGGATTACAGGTACACAGGCAGAAACTGGGGAATTGTGTCTTAATAATGTAGCTCATTTATAACAGTGACAGAACAGAAATTAAAAATTGAGTTAAACAAAATTTTAAGTGAAAATTTTGGAAAGGAGAACTGCTTTTGGCTGTCACAGAGCTGTCTCAACTTATTTAAACAGGAGGCCTTAAGCTATGCATGGGAGTTTGGTTTTACCCCAGAAATCCTGGAAGATCATGAAGGTGAGAGAACTTCAGTAGATGCTGTATACAGTGTTGAATGGTAGCCATTGCTCTTTTCTCAAAAATAGTACAGATTGAAGCATGAAGACTGATTTTTTCCAAGTAAACTTGAAGTAGAGCTCTAAAATTATACCTTAGAGGTCTTTGCGGTGTTAGGTTTTAATTCCTAACTTCTTATTCAACAAAAATTTTTATATGTTGGGAATTCAGTACGTTTGTAGCTTATTACCTGATTTGCATATGCAAACTCATCAATAACACCTGATAATTTGCATCTGTCACTTTTGCCACCTCTCTAGTGGGAAGTGTGAATTTAACTAGCCACTTACTTACTCAACTGCTACCATAACAGGTAGAAATGATTGCTTCCCCTTTGAACATGGGTGGTGTTTCCTAAAGACTGATTACCAGCAAGATCTTTAATTTCAAGCCCAACTATTAGCAATCAATAGCCTGTTACCACATAACTCTGACACGGATCTTGACATGTAACCCTCACAATTCTTTTTCATCCCACAAATGTTAACATTTACTACATAGAGTCAATCTTCAAACCGCAAAGAGTAATTTGCATTGTTGGTGGTATGAATTATACATGAGCTAAATAAAAATGTTAACCTTCCACTAATATAATTATATAAACAGAAGTCACACTTGAGCATGGGTCAAATACTTCTGGTTAATGCAGAAATGTTTTCCGTCCTCACTCTTACAAGACCACGGCTCCAGAGCACGGCAGAGCAGGTGCCGGTTGAGAGCACAGATTGTGGGACCTTGTCTTGTACTGCCTCTCCCAAGGAGGGTAATTAATGCAGAAGTAGGTCTAAATAAGCTGTAATTGTGTGAAATCTCTGGGGCTGGAGAGTCACCAACAGTAATCCTCTGTGCACAAGCTCCCCCTTATGGAAATGAAAAATACTAAACAATGCTTTTTTTTCCCTCCCAAGTCAGACAGGACTAAGAGCTGATTAGTATGAAGCAACTTATCAAGCCTACAGTAGTGTTTTGAGACTCAGTGTTTGAAATGCACATGATTTAAGGAATTGGCTTATGCTCCCCATGACACACATGAATGACGATGGCGTGTGTGTGTTTATACTTGAAATGATTTGATCTGCTTTTGAAGTTGGAATTTCTTGTGGCATCCTGGCAACGAGGAAAGGGAGAGATGCTCTTTGGGTAGCGAGAGAGACTAGGGTGTCGCAGTGAGAGTTGTAGCTCTAGCCTCCTCTGCCTTATGACGAGCAAAACCAAGTCATAAGGAACAAAAAATTTAGTTTTGGAATAGTTTTTGTACCTGTTTCTGAGGACATCCTACGATGTATATTTTGAATTGGATCCTGACAGTGGAATTTTACCCTTAGCTAATAACAGTAAGAAGTTTCAAGCTGTTTGGGTGCAAGATGCTGCCTGTAGGCTCAAACATTACATAACTGTGGTCAGTAATCCTGCATTCTTACATGGTGACTTTACTGAGTAACAGGTCCTGATGAAACCTGTGTGAGAGCAATTACAGCTCTATGCACACCACGTTCTTGCACTCTCCATTAGCACGTCTGAATCACAACAGTAGCCTACATGGACCTTTGCACTGACTTGGTGGGACTGTTCTTGTAATTTCTAGACCTTTCCTGGTGTTGAAGAACCACAGTTTGAACTAACGCCAACCAGTATCATCCCACCGAAGTTCTGTTCGTCAGCAAGATGCCCTGATGGCTTGTGTGAATTGTTCTGGTGCAAGAAACTGAACAGAAATGTTCTTGCTCTTGCAAAACCAATTTTCAGTTGGCTTAAGCTATTTAAATAGGGTGTGTTCAAATAATACCTGAATGGTCCACTTGGCCCACTAACATCAGTGAAAATCACATACGCTCAGCACCTCGCAGGTTTTGACACTGGAGCTAAGCATCTGGCCTCAGTGAGTCATCTTGTAGGAGTGGGGAGACTGCTCAAATTAATTTGAAATAGTATTAAAGATATATTCTTAGCAACATTAAATAGTATTATTGGTATTAAAGGTGAGGAAGGGGAAAACTGTACTGGAGAAGTAGACAGGAAAGATGTTTCTTTGTGGTGGTCTGGGGCAGCTGAAGATAGTTTGTTGCATTCCTCATTACCCATTTTATGGACTTTCTGAATAGGTTGAATGTTATGCAGAAGTGGGGCCAGAAATACCAGGGAATGCATGTGCTCAGGACAGAGGAACTGGTTAGCTGTTTCTGCTGTTGGAACACTCTGGCTTTGGCCCCTCTCCTGTGTTTTAGACAGCCAGCATGCACTGCAATGGCATGAACGATGCTCAGTAATTTTGACTGACTGGGAGAGATGGACCAGCTGTTTTTTAAGAGAGAATGTAAAGTGCATCAGCACAACATGAAAATCAAGAATGTCATAGTAAGCACTGCTGGCGCAGGAAGGACATTGCTGAGACTGCAACATTTGAGAGCAGCAGTTATATCTGAACTTCTCTTCAGGGTGACCTGGATATATTCTACGTAATGCAGTTCTGTAGAATAGTTCAACCTGAAAATTAGATTAAAAGGTCATTTTGCACCTTTCCTATGGCTACAGTGGCACATGCAATGAAAGCAGATTGAGTGTTTTTTATTAAAACAACAAAAAATCCACATTGATACTGGCTGAGTGCATTGTGTTACAGCTTTCTCACCCATTGCCCGAGGTCTTTTTGCTTGCCAAGTATCAAAAGAGATACTAATACCAACAGTAAGAAATACTCACCAAAATACATGCTTCCCATTCCTTTATAGTCATGGTGATTTTGTTTGTAATGAGCACCAGCTCTTTGATCAGGTCTGATCCCACTGCTGTGTCTTCCACTGCAGAATTGTCCCTCCTGGAAAAAAAGAGTATTCCCAGTGTACATATCTTCACTTTGGTGAGGAATTAACCCATGTACACCAAAGAAAATGCCTTGGACAAGGGAGTGAAAATTCCATTGTCAGTTACTGTTGAAGCTCAGCTGTTGAAAGGCCACGGAAGCGAGAACTGCAGCAGTCCATGGTGCTCACCTGAATCCAGTCAAAGCCATTTAAACCTTTCTGGCGTGCACTAGTAACCGTCAAAATTAGGGAAGTACATTTCTGATCATTTCAGAAATGCTAAGGCCGATAGCAGGACCTGGGTTTAGCTCCCTGGAGGTGATACATAGATTGATTTAATAACTGGTTATCCTAAGGTCCAGCAAAAGGCCAGCTAAGCCATTAGCACTGACATATCTGTAGTTAAAGGTGGGAGGAGAGCTGGAAGAGGACCAAGCATTTGTATGTGACTTCTAAATTATCTGATTTTCAATTACTTTTTTCAATTAAATGGTTTTATGACACTGAAACATTTATGAACTTGCAGAGTTGGGAACCCTGTGGAGATGGAAAAACTCTGACATTCATAGCGCTTTGCCTGCACAGTTTTCCCATTTTTATTAACTTAGTTGAGTTAATTGAAATACACATACAAAACTTCCAGTTTTGAGAAGTTTTTTGCTGTCAGTGTGATACGCTTTTTATGTTTTGTTTACCGGCATTTAAAAATTTATTTATTTAGTTTGGGCACATTTAAGTAAGAATTACTTCATAGATATTATTCTCACCAGCACACAAAAAAAATCTCAGACTTGTACAGTTGTACCAGGTAACGCATTGGTATGCGGTTTCTCGTGGAGGAGAGAAGACAGTGTAATACAGCTAGAGCCAACATACATCTAACACGTCTGGGATTCTGTTCAAGTTTTGGTGGCTAATTTCTCTCATTCTGCAGTAGTTTAAATGGCTTTCAGTGCTACAGTCCAGTGTGTGATGGAAAGAGAGAGGGTCCTGTGTCACTGTAATTGTTCACTTCTCCATTCAGAGGCTGAAAAGCACCATAGTGCTGTAAATATGGCCAGGGGATGGTTATCTGGATAGGCAGATGGGTTATAGGTCTCAGGTCCTGGGCACCCAGGAGAGGTTTCTAGGGCAGGACACACAATGTGGAGGTGCCCAGCAGTGCCCAGCTGTGCCCAGTGCTCAGCTCCAGCAGCATTCAAGTCAGGCTCATTACGCCTGACATCCTTTCCTCAGTGCTAATCATTTTTCCATTTCAACAACAGCTGTTTACAGCAGCTGCTGCCTTATGTTTGGTTTGATCCTGGTCCAGATTTTGCAAGTGATTAAAATGCTGCTAATAAAGATATTTTAAGTAGGATTTACATGTTGACTTGCCTTTTCCAGCTACAAAAGATCTTCCCACCACTGCTTTTCCTTTTCTGCCCCAGCATGGCTGGCTGGCTTGTCATTTCAGGCGTGACCTAGTAGTCCTCCACGCCCACCAGTAGAGCTTCAGCTGACTTTCGCTGTCCTCCCCTGGGAACACTGGGGAGGTGTGTGGAAAGGCTGCCTTCTGGAAGGAATCCTGGTGCCCTTGTACATGCGTGATAGGGAGATTATCTTACACACATTCCCTTGTATGTTCCCTTGGTTTACCACATACTCGACTGATTTCTATTGGAATATTATAATTGCATTTGTATGGTCTAATAGCAATGGCAGTTACAAAAATTTCCAGATAAAGCTTGTGCTGTCGCCAAGGACTTTGATGCAGCCTCTATCCCCCGTTACACCTGGACACTAGGGTTATGGAACAAGGAGAGTTTCCTGTCTTATTTTTTTTTTAATTCTTTGCCTTAGAAACTAGCAGGTTTGCAGAATTAGTGATGGAGGCGTGGATGATTCTCATCCTGTGCTCCCCCATGGCCTGTAAAGTTAGACCGCATGCTTTCAAAGCCTGGTACTCAGGGTGGAAGCGAGCCTCAGCTGAGGCTGGGTGCCAAGGATACCAGGAGTTTCCCATTGCACGTGTCTGGGTAGGGTTTGAAAGATGCCAAGGGCTTGTTGGCAGGAGGGAGGAGAGCAGCAGAGGGTGCTCTCACTGCACCAGCCGTAGTGGCTGGGAGCTTGGGGAGAGGGTGTTGTGCAAAGCAAAGGAGGAGCAGGAGCTCCTCCACATCCAGCTGAGCTGCTTTCCCTTTCTCACTGCTTTCTCCTCAACCCCTCCCTCCACAAATGTAAACTCTCCCTTCTGGACTGAGCGGTGGGGGAAAGAGTTTGGGCCAGTGCCAGCACGCAGCGATGGGATCGGATTGTGGATTGGCATCTGGCCGCGACACTTGAGCAAACCAGTTACCTTGGAGGAGGCTGCGTAGGAGTGTGGAAAGTGCACAGTGTGACTCAGGCATTTTTAATTACTGATACAGAATAAAGCAAAGCTCATGGTGGGTTTTGTTCAGCTCTTTATTCATGCTTGTAACTGAAGGGTCATTCCATTGACTTGGCTTGAATGACCCTGACTATATAGCCATTGCTATAGAAATAAGAAGCGTGCTTACGTTTGCTAAAGGCAAGGTAAAATTAATGAAAATGTAAGGAGAGATAAAATTCTTTACAAATAAAGGCTCAAAATACTGTTTAACGAACACATTGTTAATTTAGCATTCATCGAAAATTCCCGCTGAAGGCTGCACAGTTTGACAGCCAAAGCACAGGATTAAGACTGGGTTTCTGTGGCAGATTATCTGCTCTTTTTATATCACCTCATATCTCCTTCCTCTCTTTCTTTTTGTTTGTCACACCCATTTAGATTATAAAACCTTGAATTCTGCTCTGCATATATCCACAGCCTGGCTTGATGGAGACATGACTTGAATTATGTCTTGAACTGCTTATACGGTACTAATTACATTAATAATAATTGACTTCACTGGGCTTTGGATCAGCCTCTGAAGGAATACATTTGCATCTGATTACTTAGCCTGATGGAGTTCTGCATGTGCTCTTTCTGCAGATGATGGCGAGCCTGGACGGGGGCTTGTCCCTGGCAGAGGACCCCTGCACAGTGGCTGCAGTGGTGAGTGATGCAGTTCCAGCCTGTGGTAGAGCTGGGGTGATGAGATCCCAGTTTCCAGAGGGTTTGTGCCTTGATGCTGATGGATGTCGCTGTCTGGAAGGTATACTTCCAGCTGAAGCTTTTGTGGCTGATGTGAAACTTGTGAGGGATATGTCCATGAAGGGATCTAGGCGGGTTAAATGGATTATCTTCCCCTTTCTCACAATAGAGGCTCCATCTCTTGAATTCTTTGCATCACAGCTAAAAATACAGATGAGCTCAAACAGATGTTTTAGGTTTGCTACAGCAGGATTTGTGTTGTTCAGGAGGTTAGTTAATCTGAATTTCTCCTCTTCTTCAAAAAAACAATGACTCCGTCAACCCAGGTAAGGGATTAGTTGATTCAGTGAGTATTTTGTAGACACGGAATTGTTGGATCAGGTACTTACACCTGTATTTCTGTTTCACTGAAACAACTCAGTCTCTGTATTGCCTTGTAGTATTGTGGGAGCCCCTTCAGTTAACAGTGGAGAAAAGTATATGTATCTCAAGAGAGACTTCTAGTCTTAGGGGACATAGACTCTTTGGGAATCAAGGTACTGTAGAGTATATGACAACAACAGATAGTCTTGCAGTCAGTAATATCATCCATTAGTTTCAAAAAGAAGGCTAGAGGTCTTTTGTGTTTGTAGCGTGCATACAAACACTGCTCTTTGATATCCACATTGGTCCAGGGGGAAAAGATGCTGGAAAAGAACCTTTGATTTCAACATGATGAAGGAAAATACGTATGTCTCTAGTTCCCAGGACAGAGCGAAAGCAGGGAAGTCTGAGGTTATTAGGAACAAGAGATAAGCAGAAATAAGAGAAGGAAGAAAGACATGTGAAGACAGAAATGTTAAACTATTTGCAATTTTTCTTTCCCTCAGTTATACCTAGGAACTACCTCAAAATCAAAGGGATGGCCTGCGAGTGCGTAAGAGATGTTTAACCCGTAGCAGAAGGGAATAATGAGTGACAGTATTCATGGGAAACCCCTGGACAATGTTAGGCTACCCAGGTACAAGTGTGAAGAACAGATACACAGATATATATGTAACAGCAGTGAGAAACAGCCATTAGTAAGACTGAAAGTAAATGAGAGCTTTAATGCACAAAATGAGATATTTTTTTCTCTAATGAGTCATGACTAAGAGAGCGTTATTTCCTTTTAGCATTAAAGCCCTGAATTTTTACAAAGTTCCATTTTTCATTCAGATGAGGACGCGGCATCATTTAGCATCTATTCTGGAAACATGGACCAAAAACTCTATTAAAGGTCCTCTTCTGGCTTTCCTGGGTGCTTTCTGAAGGAATAGTCTAACCAGTGCTTCATGGACCCAGGGGAGTGGGAAATTTGTGATGCCTATTGTATATTTAATATAATGAGATACTTAGCTAGATTAAACCTTTGAACATATTTGCAGCTATTACTAATTGAAAGAAGGGTGACTAAGTCTGTGAAAGATGTCCCAGCACTGGTTATGTCAGTGTCTGTAGCTGAGGTGTTAAATGCACAGATTACCTAACCAGATTAGCTAACCTAACTAACCACAGGTTAACTAACCTTTTGGGTTAGTTAAAAAACATTGCTTGGTCTGGCCATCACCTCTTATATCTTGATTTTCAAATTAGCATTATTCTAATAAAAGAATCCTGAGGTCCTGCCTGTTCCATATGCAACAGAAGACATATTAAGTCTGTATTTCATTAGCTAACAATGTATTGACCTTATCATATGACAGTTACGGGGTTTTGCCCCTCTTATCTCTAGTACATTCTCCTAAGGATCTCGATGTACTTTCAAATACAGTGAATTTAATCTTGCTGCCCTTTTGTGTGCTAAAACTGTACTAACATCCTTATTACACACATCAAAGAACTGTAAATTGGGTAACATTTCCATAACCCACAAAATTGGTTGCAAAGCATGTTATGAAATGCAGATTTTAAGATCACTGTAGCAAAATTTTCTAGTGTGGTGCAAGATTCCTGCTGGAGCACAGGTAATGATGTGGATTAGCAACTGTAAAGGTTGTTTAGATGGCAGCAGTGGTGACTACTGCCAGGACAAATAAACTGTAACATGTGAAAAATTCTAATACGACAGAAAATCTGTAGCAGTGCAAGTTTAGAGTGCCAAGCTTGAGGTGTTTTGATACAGGGAATGAACTAGATTGTATTTCTAGATGATTTCTCTCTTCCAATTTTGAGTGCTTCTTCCTCTGCCCTTTTTTGTCTCATTCATGTAGACTAGAAATCTTCTTGGTCAGCGGCTCTCTCTTCTTGTATGTTTCTTTAGGACTTGTATGTGGAAACTTCTCATGTTTGTGCTAGGTAAGGAATTTGTTTCCTTTCCCATTAAAATTTTCAAGTTTTTCAGTGAGGACACTCACCGAAATGTAAATCTACTGAAAGCTAGATCGAAAAGTTGTTGCTTAAGCAAATACTATTCAGATGAGTTAAAATACTTTACTGGCAATTATAAACTTGTGCAACATATTTACTGATAATATGAAGCAAAAACAATTTTAACAGGCATTTATGCTTGAAATGGTTGAAAGAGAACAAAGTGATTTAGCCATATAAAGGTTTTAAAGGTAAAAGATTTTGTCCCGGTTAGTTTTAGTTTCAACATTCTGGGATTTCCTGGTTTAAAAAAAAAATAAAAAGGAAAACCCAGCCAGCTGTAATTAATGTACCAGCTACTACTTTGGACTACTTGGGGGTTGTACTGCTACATCTTGCATGGAAGGGCCCAAACTCTCAAGTTGGCATCGTTATAAACCAGATCTACAGGAGGGTGAGATAAGTAACACACACTGTCTGTTTAGGTCTAAATAATAATTTGTCCAGACTAACTGAGTTTTAGCTTCCAGTCAGCAATCTTGGTGCTAAGTATGACAAGATGTGGAAGCCACTGACTCAGTGCTACTGTATTACCTACTGATGATCGCCCAACACATGCAGTCCTCCTCCTGCTGTTGAATATATTTGCAGCTTGCTCCTTATCCCAAACTGCTTGTGGGCCAGGAAGATTATGATTATAAGATGACGGCTCCTGCTTCGGCTGTAGTTCATGACCTCTTGTTTTCAAATTTCATGAAGTGTAGCAATGTGACAGCAAAACACAAGATGTGTATGTTGCAAGCCAATCTCCTCCTGAACTCACATTGCAAGCCTGTTTCAGCCAAGCGTGTTGCCAGTAGAGTGCCTGTAATCTATGGTGTCTGTCTGGGGTTTGATGAGAAAATGTAATTCTATAGCCTCTGTGTGCTGATACGAATTCTTCTGCCTGTGTGGTATGATGTGAGACCACAGCCAATATTTTATGATGTAGTCCTCTGACAGCAAGGTAGTAAGTGAGTCATTTCCTACCGTCCTTTAGAATTATACTCTGTGCATTATGGGCAACTCCTTACATATGGTCACTAAGATATAAGGACATGGTTCAGTGGTAAGTGCAGAAAGACTTTAATCCTCTCTCCAAGTAGATTTGGAAGGTAATATTTTGAGATGTATTTTATCTCCCTTTTATGAATCAGACTTTATGACTGCATTCACCTCATCTGTGGGCATGCCTTTGAGGCCAAATTTGTCAATTGTTTGCACTGTCTTGCTGCAGGAGTGCCCTAGAAAGCATCTCCATAGCAATCCATCTGTTACATCCTCAGGGGGAATATGAGAGCATCCTGCCCTTAAAGTGACCTCTGGACACCTCTGTGTGTGATGTGCAGGACCTGCTCTTGGGGGCACTCCAGGCAAGGAGATCGGTACCTGGCCCAAGAGGCCAATCAGCAGCACCTGAGCTGGGGAGGGTGCCTCTGCAGCAGCACACTCTCACACAGAGGTGGCTTTTCAGTATGTTCCCAGTAGAATTAGCATCTGCTGCAATATCTCTTGCATGCTTTTGAGAGCTACCACAAGATCCCTGAGAAAATTATACCTGTCTTAATCTGGAGGAGGTATGGGTAGTCATGATGTGATCAGCATTAAAAAAACAGCTGCAGAGAAGAATGACCAGGGATAGGTATGCGAATGAAAACAAAGCTGTGTGACAGGGAAAGAGACTGAGGATGAACATGTCTTGTTTTAGGATAGAAACACTGCTATCTAGCGTCCACCAGGAAGCCACCTCCAGCCAGCCTGTTGTGATGCAGAAGCATGTCCTTTTTGCAGAGTAGGGTTGTGCACCTCGTCATCTGTTTGGTGGAAAACACAGAGATCTTCAGCTCCAAGAGCACCCTTGATAAGAGTACATGCTAGGTAGAGCAGCAGGCTGCCTAGCTAGGACTGCTACCTAGCAGTGGGACACTTCCTTTGGAGGGCCTAGCACTGAGCTCTTCTTGGCCTGAGTTCACAACCTGTCCTCCAGCCAGCTGTGGAGCTCCAGCTAGCAAAGATGAAACATGGACATTTTCCAGGTGAGCAGATATCTTTCACTTGGCAGCAAGCCACTAAATGCCTACCTGTGTTTGCTGCTGACACAGGACCGTAAGTTGTAATAATCCTTGATTCCTCCAAGGGAGTATCCTACTATCGCCAGCAGAGTTGAGAGAGAACACCAGTGAATCAGTTTTGGGGTTGGTGAGCTTCAAGCTCTGTGAGGGCAGGCAAGGGTGTTGCATACCATGGAGCATGGAACGGGACAGCTGTGCGGTGAGACTAGTACGGTAGGAGCATCCCCAAGAGCATCCCGGTTTGCGTGGAGTTTGGGCAGTTGTGGTGCGCTGCCACTGTGGTTGGGTCATGCTGAAGTAGCAGATGGGGCTGCTCCATTGGGGCTTCATTGCCACAATAGCCCTGAGCCACAGATCGCTCGAGCAGACGCCCTAGGCAAAACACATATAATTATTCAGTGTGATTTACCCTTGCCAGCAATCTGTGTAATAGTTCATTGGTCATCATGGAAACGTGTGACTTTAAGGTACAGAACAATGCAAAATTTGTTCTTACAGTGTAAGTCAATTTCCATGTACAAAACCGTTGCTACTAGAGCGACAGTATGTAAGCCTGTAGCTAGTGGAAATCATATGCTGTTACGAGACTATGATAGATTTATGCCATTTGAACAATGGAAGTCTGTTGTTTTGATGATATGATATATGCTGAAAGTTTTCAGACTATATATTTAAATAGAAAATGTTTCAAAGCTCTGATATATGCAGTAGAAGACTCATTATGCTGTACAGATTTGTACTCTCAATAGTCTGATATGATTGCACCTCTACATCATCTAATGCCGTCTGTCAGTGCCTACTAGAGTGCACAGAGCCTGTAACTAATACAGCACGTGAAGGATAACATCTAGGAGGGGAGTATGGGATTATATGCTGATTGCCTGGAAGGCAGCACGAGGCTGCGTGTACTACAGTGAGGGGACAAGTCTGTAAAAGGCCTTTACCCCAGCCTGTGAGTCGGGACAGATTCGTACGCCCCAGCTTTTGTACATACGAATGTTCATTCCTATTTGGGCTTGCAACATTTCAAAGCTTTATTTTATATAATTTTTGTACTACATCCAACCTTTCCTTTGTGTCCTACAAAACATTATAATGCTTTACCTTAAACAAAAAACTTGCTTAACAAAGAACCTAAGCTTCTGATCCTAAATCCCATTCAAACTGCTGTCCCACTAAGGTAGATCAGGAGGTGAAGACCTTGCAATAAAGCTGGATCTCACTTTTTAGTGTTACTGGAAGGTTGAGAATCTCAGTCCCTGCATGGCTGGAGTGGGTTGTGGGTGAGCAAGCCCCAGAGCTGAAAACTGAGCAATGGGGGAGGACTTTGCATTGCTCCAGGAGATGCAGGTGTCTAGGGTCTGGCATCTGATCCCACACTGTTTCAACCATTAGGTAAAAACGTGGAGGTGAGGCTGCTGACAACCATGGGAGTTTGTAGAGCAAACACTGTTTTCTGTCGCATCCGAAATAGCTGTAATGGAGTGTCTCAAAATACAGATTTATGCATCCCAGTACAGATGTGAGGAGGTTGTGCATCTACCTGTCGCGTGCAGGCACAACTGCCCTTGTGTGCGTACATCCAAACTCCTGCCTGAGGGCTGAGAAATTGCATGGGAGAAAGTGCAAAAGAGAAAGAGAGGAGAAACTGCATGAGAACATAGGGGTCATCTGTGGAGCAGGGGTGATTCTGACATAGGCAAAAAGTTCTGCAATTCTAGATCCCCTTTTTAATATTATTACATATCAAAAGATTTCAAAATGATGACAAGATATGGTAATTTTTTCAATTACTTCCAAACACACTACAGTATTTTCTAATTCCACTTTAGCTCAGGAAATCTCTATGGTCTAAAATTTGTTTTTTATACACTATGTTTTTTTGGTGTATTTCATTTATTTTATGGCTTGCTGTCTGAATTTGAAAACTTCGAAGCTACATAGCTTAGCTGCAATTAGTCAAGTGGCATTTTTTCTGGGTCTGTAGTAGAGTAGGTTTTATAATTTACTTTCCCCTATGTATTTGCTGCCCTTAATACTTGATGATATGAGTTTATTCATCTGGTTGCTTATACTGCTTATATGCTGGACAAAGGGAAAAAGACCTCCCCCCAGCGTATTTGTTTAAAAATTACATGTATACATAAAGGCATTACCTAAGTTGGTCATAGTTTCAAGTATCACACTTCACTGTGTCTCGGTTTGTCTACCTGTAAAAGAAGTATACTAGCTATTAACTATCTCAGGAGCTGCTCCAGAGATTTAGCAACCTGATGGGCATAAAGCATTTCAGGATCCTTGGAGAGAAGCCGCCCTAATGTTTTTTCTTATAAAAAAGTTCTAGAGTGACTTGACAGTCTCCCAGAACAAGAAGAAATTCTTGGCAGATTACTCCCTATCGCAGCTCGGTGTTCAACTCGTTTCATTTTACTGGTCAGTCTTAATGAGAGTCCAGATCAGAACTCCAGGTCATTCACAGGCTGATCTATGGCCATGATGATGTGCTCCAGCTGGGACATATTTTACAGAGGATTGTACGTGTCATTTCCTTCACATTTCCAGGGTTCCTGTAATTATGCACAAGGCCAGTAATGAGCATGTTTAAGCAGCAGAGAGCTAGGCTTAGCACATTGCGGCAGCTGATTTCATGCATCCAATGGCACACAGGGCTGTGGCTCTAGCACTGTTCACCCAAACAGGCCATGTCTTGCAGCTTAATCTGTCTCCTAGACTTGGCAGGTAATGCTAGCAGAAAAGCTGGCCTGTTGTGATTCCTTTTTAGTGACACAAACAATTTTCTTGTTCGCAAGTAGCTAGACGGGGTCTCCCACCATAGCTACATATCTGGGGAACTTCAAGATACTGTGGGAATGTGTGGTTGAGAGACCACTGAGCATTGCTTGGGTAGTCTATAAAGGAGAGTTATTAATAGGTTTCATTGGAAAATGCTTATCATATTTTAAATATAATTTTTCAAAAAGGCATTTTCCAGCTTTGCTTGAATTGTTAGTTGTACATTTTCTCTGATTGGGAAAAACCCCAAAGTCTAAAAATTACTTATTTCTGTGAACAGAACTCAAGTATTTGTAGTGACAAAAATTACTGACCTGAAAGTTCCTGAACTCCAAAATGGTAAGCAAACCTCCCCAAAAATTAATGTAAGAAAAAAGCAAGAAGATAAGCTGGTGGGTATGTAGGAGTCTCTGTTTTGCTAGAGTAGTGGTAGGGACTAAAGGCAGGGTCATCCACATCACAGGCGAGGGCTATAGCACTCAGGCTTTGTTTCCTCTATTTATTGGAGTAGTGCTAGGGTATGCAGTAGGAGTGACTGCAGACCAGTGAGTGAAGCCATCACTTGCAAGGGTAGGAGATAGACCCAGCCCTTTGTCCAACAAGAATTGACTCAAAGCAGCTAAAACAAGAGTACACAAACTGCAATTTTTTTAATGTCCCTACTTTGAGCAGGGTAGTAAGAGTGTTCTGAGTTGCCAAATTTCATGTCGTGGATGAACAGCCTTCCACCAGCCTGCAGGCCTGTAGCTCTTGTGATGTTTCCCAAAGTAGTTCTGTGGCACTCTTGGTTTCAAGGACTGATGCTCCTTGTAGTCATAGGGAGTTTGAAACAGTCTCGGTCTGTTAGCACAGTCCTCACTTGCTCTAACATAAGTGAGGAGGGAATCAAACCTGAAATGAATGTTTGGATCTGGATCAGAAGTGTGGAGCTCGGGTGATGGCTTAGGTCCCTGTCTAGTTCTCACTGAGCGAAAACAGCAGACAGGCACATACGTGATGAGTTGTATTTTCATTGGTGAAATAATATGTACTATATCTAATGAGCTTGGGTACAATCTGACTGGGAGAGCTGCCAGCATGGATTGCCTATTTCATTGCATGACACTGTCTAATTTCATTTTATTTATTGTCCCATGTAGCACCTATAACAACAATGTCTGGGCGATGACAGAACAATCATTCTAACAAAACACACCATATAGTTTTTATGGCCTTTGAGACTTGTACTGGCAACTTCACAAGACGCAGTGCTGAACAAGCGAGACCAGTGGTCTGACCCAGTCTGGCAGTCTCCATGATGGACAAGCTGTGTGGCTGGGGCAGGAGCTCTGCTCTCCCCACCTTTATCCCATCTGCTGGAGTGTTGCTAGGTGTCTGCTCGGGCACCAGACGATCCTTCTGATGCAGAGGACCAGGACTGAAAGCAGCTCAAAGAGCTGACCAGTTTTCCCTCCTGTATGAGCTATAGCAAAATTCCCAGGGGACACACAGGAATTGGCTGGAGTGATTTCCTTGTCTGTTCACTTACAGCAAGAGTATCACACCCTAAACAAAGTTCTGGCTCTTGCACAGACTTGTGGTCCTGGAGCAGCACTCAACCTTTGCTGCACTATTTCTTTTGGATGTTAAAGCTGTGGTATTTCTTCTTTTGCTACACATCTGGTGGCCGCACTGATAGGCTTACCCTTCAGACCATCCATTTTTGTCAAAATCCACCTGTGCTCCCTTCTTAAGTTTGGTTTTGGTCCATTACATGTGACAAGCTTCAAAAATAAGGGCCGTAGATTTTTTCAGAACCAAGAACATAATTCTTAGTTAATATCCATTTTCAGTACTTTTTTCTCCTTTCTCAAACACCTGCTGGGACCTAACAGTATTAGGATCACACAGAGAAATTTTAGGCTGGAAAAATTCAGTCTGAATAGATCTAACTGTCGTTCCCCACACTATTCAAAACTGGGAGTAGAGCTGAGGACCTCTAGATCCCACTGTTTTTCAGAGGAATCTGAAATAGTTTACCATAGAGTTGCTAAAAATGACCTCCCAGATTGCTTCGAGCCTGTCATTTGAAGGTCTGTAGCAGCTTTTCTCCCTCAGTAGTTTTAAATATTTTGAAATAAATTGCCTAGTGTTAGAAGCTAATGTGTACAAAAGGTAGCAACGACTGTGCCTCAGTGAAATAAGGAGTATTAAAGGTGACTTGGTGGAATAGGAAGTGTAGCAAGACTGACCTTGTTTTCATCTTTTAAGTGCCATTTAAACGTCTGAGCTCTTTACGATTATTGCTTTCCCAAGCCTGTGTGAATCAGCAGTGTGTCGCAACCCTTATTTTACAGAAATGAAAGCTAAATTTTTCAAGCAGCTCATCTTTCACTCGGGAACATGAGAAAGGGGTGAGTTTCCCAAAAATGCTCGGCAGCCTTCTCAGAGCTGTGCACGACAGCAAGCCTCGGACCCGTCGTACTGACTTCATGTGCACAGATCCTGCTGAAGCAGGGGAAATTTGAGCTGTGCTATGTTGAAAATCAGTCCAACTCAAGCATTTTAAAAATATTTAGGCCTTATTGCACTCACTATTGCAAGACTTAAGTGAGAGAGTTTATAGGTTTAAATTCTTTTGAAACTGGTAGCAGGGAGACATTGAGATATGTTCTAAAATATCTCTGATCTGCACCTTCATTAAATATCTTTAAAATCAGGCTGGAGATTATTTGTCTGTAGACACGCAGACTTAAGTTTGTATTTTTAATTGCAAGACTATTCCATTTCCCTGTAGATAGCCACAAAATAGAATAATAAGATGAGAAGAAAAATGAATGAGATTATTCTCTTTACATATTCCTTCAAATATATGAATATGGCAATTCTTTTCTGTAAGGCTGGGTTGTGGTCTATTCTGCTGTGCTTCTATGAGATAAGCTATTCTAACAATTTGTCTTGGGTTTTGGTTTCTCACTGAAAGTCTAGCCTTTTCGGTTGGAAAAGATAATATCCTAAACATATGTCTAATGATTGATTCCTCTGTATGTATATTCAGTGTGTGTAGTGCTCTCTTAAGGGAACAAACACTGCTGTGGCTCAGTCAGCAGGATGGGAACATTCATTTAATCCGTGTTTTTTAGTCAATATTTACTACTAAAACAACAACTTTTTGCTCTGTGGGGAATATAACATTGTATTTCCTAATATAATAGCTTATGGATAGAATGTTTAGTTAACCCATTAGAGGTTCTCCTAATGCATCACTAATATAAACAAAAATCAGTTTCTTTAAAGTATCATTTACATTTGATCTACTGTTAATAATATTTCTTTAGAAGTTTTCCAGTGAATGATTTTTAATCATCTCAATGATTTTTACTTCATCTTAATGATCTGACCACTTCATTAATGTGTGATAGAGTATCATTCATGTGGCCAGACAAATTCTAGTTAGAGCATGCACTACTTGTAGAGCTGTAGCTTGTGTTTCCCAAACCATTTAGACTTATAGAGATCATATGAACACCCATCCTCTGTTCCTGTTGTTACAAAGAAAAGCAATGGTAGGAGAATATTCAAAGTACAGCTTTCAAGCCTGAGAGTCATGCTGGTAGTTAATGGACATACATTGCCCATGCTTGAGAATACTAGAGGCATTGGTTATACACAACTCCCTTTTGTTTTCACAAGACTTGCAAGTTTTAAGGATCTTGGTATGTGTTAGACTGCACCATGGTTCAGCTGTAGTGGGGGAGCTGGGGAAAGAGGTATTTTATCCAGAGACACAGGCCATTTTGTGTTCAATTCAATCATGTCTCTCCTTCAGGCATACGTACGCTTGCCCCTTGCATGCTGCATCAGTGTGAAAAGGATCTTTCCTCTTCCCCTGCCTTCATTCTGATGTGAAAGCCATCCTGGTAGAGTCCTCAAACTCTTTCTGTGGCAAAATGGAGCAACTTATCCCTTCTGTAAAAAAATATAAATCTTGAAATCAAGATTATGCCCAGGAATTAATATTAAAAGTGAAAGCATACTGGGGTAGCCAACTGTTTTTTGGATCCCTTGGTCTAATCTTGAAATTTTTACAGCCAGTTACATTCTGTAAAGCATCGCTGTGATGTGTTGTGTGCAACTGCAGTACAAGAAAATAGATATTTTCAGACTATTCATAAGGATACTGAAATAAATCTCCATGTGAAAATATGAGTCACCTGTAAGCGGTGGCGTTTGTGTATGTGAGTGTGTGTGTGTCATCCAGGTTTGCTATTGTCTTCTGGATATGGGGAAACCTCACCAGAGTGCTGCAGAGGAGTGGGTAATTGGGCAAAACAATGGCAAGGCCACAGAAACAAGCAACTCATGCTCTTGGGGAGCACAAGTCAAGTCATTCTTGTCATCAGACATCCCAGTCACCTGCTGGGATACCTGGGGGAAAAATTAGGGTAGCAAAACACATATTGTTTCTTTTGTTAGAAGTGCCAAGTTCGGTGGAGATGAATTGGCCATCTGTTCCACTCCCAGCGACATTCTGGCAAGCCATAAAGCTCATTTTTATACGTTGCCACTTTCCATCAGTGCTAACAAAAGTCAGAGGGAATTGTTTGGGTTTTCGTTAGAACATTCTTCCTTTCGACAATGTGCAACCAAGAGCCTTTTCCACAAAGTTTTGTTCTCCCTCTGGCCTCTCTGTGTTTGCACAAGACATTCAGGTACCTTATCTCCAAGTGAGAGAGTAATCAGACACCTATTTAGCTTGAAACTAAACCCCCTCAATGGACTGCCCAACAAAGAGCTCTTGTCCAAGCAAACACTGTTCATCCTGGTGTCAGTCCTTTAGCCAATACAGTCCCTGGGTCTGTGCACACTTCATCTTGTAGGACAGTACACGACTCTCTTACGGTTAGGGTCATGGCCTTCTCCCACTGTTTTCTTTTCATGGCACAGATGACACTATGGTCATTAGTTACATCCTAATTGTCTGCTGTGGGCTGCAGAGGTATCCTCTAACATGCTTCCGAAGCTGCAGAGTCCCCCAGCGCCTAGATGTTCAAGCTCTTCTTGCGTCTGATAAACTGTGTCTGATTCCATGCGCTAAGGATCGTCACCTGGGCTGGTTTTATCAATGTGGGAATGTGGAATTTAGCCTGTCTGTGGTCTTATATAGCATTATATATCATATGAGATGCATAAATCAAATATATTAAATAGTGCCTTACGCTGCTGAGCTTGTGTTTATGGTTTTCAAGACAGCCAGTAACACGTAGCTCTGGCACGCGGAAACATCTTGCTGAGGTCCCGCCTTTCCTCTGGCTGCTCAAGGGTAGCGATGAGGCTGTTGGGGCGGCAGATGGGAGAGAAGTGACTCTAGTCTCTGAAAAGATGAAGCTCCTGTCTAGAGAAATGGATTTGTATATATTCAGATTTTCCAATTTTCTGTAAATACTTTTAATAATAATAATTCTTTACAGTATTTTTCCCTTCCTGAATGACTGTTTCTGAATGCAGGCCAGCCAGCTGAACTCTCCTGTGTTAGGTTTCTGTACATACATACTTTGAAATTCCATTTTACTAAACAAAATTACACCTTTAAAAGACATTTCTGAGCTTTGTAAACTTGTTAATGAAGTCTCATTTCAGTTTGATATTCTTTTAATATTGCAGACAGCAAGTGAAGTCAAACACTGCTTTGCTTCCAAAATGATTTCTTGCTGTTATGAAAAATATAGATAAAATTGCATTTGAATTTTCCCTCCAGATGGTTTTCTTACATAGGTATAAGGAAGAGCTCAAGCAATTACCTGTTTTTCAAAAAACCTTTCAACTTTAACAGGTTTGTGTTTTGTCAAAATCTTTCAGGAGTTTCTATTCCAGCTTCCTTTTCTCAGCGTAGTCTCCCCATGTCCTGGCTGCAGCCCTCTGTGGACACAGGCAGCGAGCGATGGGGACAGTCAGGTGAGCTGTGGAGACCCAGCTTCTCAAAGAGAAACCCTCTGCCTCTGTCCTGACAGGTGCTTTGTGGAGGCTAAAGACCCTCAGAAGCCTACCTTGCTCCATCATGCTAACCGTGACAGCAGCAGCAGAGTGCAGTTTGCTGTCAGAAGGCCATAAAATGAAGTAAGTAGCATCAGACAAATGTCCTGTGACAACTGTCAGGCCATTAAATTATAGAATAAATAACACCAGCCTATTTAGATACCTAATTAGCTTCTGTATGATTACTAGAGTATGAAATAATACTTGGGTGCTGGAAAGGAGCCAGGGAATATTTACTTACCCCTCCCACTGCTCTGTGGGTTGCTGCTAGCAGGTAACTAAATCCAATAATTACTAGTGGGGGCAGAGGCGGGGGGAACCCTCATGTCTACTGTTCTCTCTCCAAATTGATTACAATTCAACAGAAGAAGGGAGGTGAAAGAAAGACTTGGAAACCAGAGGAATTTGAAACTCTCAGAAACTCCAAGGCGTGCTGCAGGAAGAAGGGGACCATGCCATCTGTGGCAAAGGATGCAGCACAGAGGCAGTAGAGCTGCACACATTTTGGGGTAATTTTATCTAAAGACAGTTTATTGATTTTGAAATGAGTTGCAAACTCCTGTGGCTTAGCCTTTCGTCTCACACACTTGTGGCTCCATGTCATCTTTGGTGCTATTTATGATTTATACTAGTGAAAGAAGCCCCTTAAGCTTAGTTTTGTGATCTGGGGTTTGCGTATATGTAAGAAGAAAGGGAGAGAAACTGTGATTCTTGCTTTGCATCTATCTATTAGAAAAAAGTAGCTCTGGGGCAGCTGAAACTTGCCTGGCATTAATGAACATCAAGAAGTCATGTCAAAGCATTGCCGGTAATGCACCAAAACTACCCAGTTTTGTGTTTCATCTTGAAAGTTTCCTAGAGCCAAACACAAGAAGCTGAACCTGGCCAACAGCTGCAGTGCAAATCTCTGAGCTGAAATCCAACACTGACAGCAAAGTAAAGCCTGATGGGTGGTAGAGAAAATCACTGTAGAGGAGAAGGACTCCTCTAAAAAGTGTGCTGGTAGGTAATACCGATCTGTCTTCTCAGATTATTTACCTTGAGGGCTTTGGCTGAGACTCTTGTTAAAGGCAGGACTGTGCAGAGCTGCTGGTGCTGTGGTCACTCCCATCCTTTGTGCATCTTGTGGGAGGGAATTTCCTTTTCCTGAGTTGTACTAAGCTGCTGTAGCCAGGAGAGAAGTTGCACTTGCCTTGCCTTCGACTGAGGTAGGCTGGTGCACAGTATGATACACCCTGCTTCCCGCTCCTGCTCCAGGTAACATGTTAGCATCCCAGGCGTTGCATCTCCCTGAGTCCTGGCATTACTGCCTATGTATTTTCAGAACCTGTTTTTGTCAGAATTGTGTGACAGCACCTAAAACTGCTTAAGACCAGGGAAAGGGCTCAAGAGGGGAATATTTGGCTCGGGTGTGGCGGCATTGCTGTCTGGTGGCAGCTGAGGGCAGGGATGCAGGAGCTCTGCTGCTCCCCCAGGAGCACACATCTCTTTAGGGGCTTTGTTGCCTCTCTGCCCTTTCCTGCCCTGAGCAACTACCTGTCTCACAAGGCTTCAGCCTACGTATTTTTATCACTGCCTCCTGATAAGCAAACACAATGCTTGGAGTGGCAGGGTGGAGACAGCTCTTAACCATGATGGGGGGGATTGGGGAGTGCAAAGAATTTACTGTCCTGTTTGTCACTCTTCAGAGTGGTTACAGATGTATGCACTTGTCCGTACTTCATAAGGAAACAAGCCCAACACACTAATTCTCTTCCCCGAATTTATCGAAGGCAGACTCCAACTGTGGTAGTAAATTACACACAGACAGATGACACAGATATATTGCTGGGTTAGGATTTTTCCACTCCGTGCATTTAATTTGACCCAACAGTGTCGCCCCAGTTTCTGCAGATTACAGAGTCCACACTCTCAATCATTTCTATTGCTCCCATAAGGGGAGAATTTTGCTTTATTTCTTTCTCATGTGCTTGCACCTGCTGTGTTTTATTGTCCTCTTTAACCCTTTCATGGCATGGGTACATTCTCTCTCAGACTGGTGCGCAGACACCAGTGGTCTTGACGTGCTGCAATAGGTAAGGGGTGTTTGGTGGCTTGCATGGGAAGGCAGGGTAGGCTCGGGGGGAAGAAGAGAGGAGGCAGAGTGATCGTTCTGTACACCAGTGCCCTTCTAGTAATCCAACTCTGCAGCGTAGAAATGTGGTTTCAATTTTTCCTTTGAAATATGTAATAAGAAGTATTGCCAATACATACTGTATTCCTCTCTTGTCAAGCACTTGAGTTGTTCTCCCTCAGTCCAACAGCTATAAGAATTACATCTTTTGACAATGGTATTTGACACTTAGTTTGTGAATTGGTTTCATATTTCAAAAACAAGAAGGAAGTAGGCTGGGGGCTGGTCACCACATCAGCTTTTTTGTATTCTTTTTGTTGTTTTGTCTGCTTTGCCATCCAGTTAGAAAATAATTTCAATAGCCCAAGTTTGACATTGTCTTTTCTGATGAAGCTATAAAGCTGTGCAAACAACTTTCTAAGACTTTCTTTGGGTGCTCACCTGATGGCTCCACAAGAAGAGACTGTTCTTTTATGTGTCTCTACTTCTTTTTAGAAGGAGTTTTGAGATATGTGATCCTGTCTGGGTTTGATGGCTATTGGAGCTGTAACTCCCCATGTTCCTACTACTCTGCTGAAAGCATCCATTCTGCACTGGCTTTGAATCCTTTGCAGATCACAGACTCCAGAGATCCTTGTTTGAAGTTTAGAATTATCATCTCTTACGTGTTTCCTCAAAAGACTTGAACACATTTTGCAAATTTATTTAATGCTCATCCATCTCAAGATGTGACAAATTGAGGCACAGAAAGTTTAGCTTAGGTGGTGTTGTTCAAGATGATAAGAGCTGTAACCTAGAACAGAACTCAGCACATAGGAGGCTCAGTGCTCATATTTCTTCCATTTTACTAACAGGTCACACTTCTTCCCAGTTCTTATCAACATCTGTGGCTGGTCCTTTTCCCTCCATTTATATTGCTTTTCAGTGAAACCAAAGGTTTTCCAAAAGTAAAGTTCATTCTTAAATTTTTCTACTCAGTGGGAAAGCTTAATCTTTTTGAAAATAGGAAGAAATTATAAAATGGAAATGGTTTTCAGGAATTGCCATGCACCCTCGTCACCCTTCCTAACTTTCAGTGCATTTTATGTGCTCTTTAAGACTTTCTAAAAAATTGTCCATGCAAGTCCAGATTTCAGAGCATTATTTTCAGCATCCTGTTGCTAGAAATCTTGGATCAATATGTTAATGTATCGAACATACAGCTGAGTATGGTTTGATATCTGCTGGGATATCCCTGGGACTGACAGGTGGGAGGGACCTAAAGCAACCTACCCTGGACAAGTAGAGCTTTGTAGGTTGAATGTAGACCTTTGAGGCTGTTGTGAGATGGGATCCATGTTCAGGGGAACAAATAGAGGCAAATGAGGGGGAATGCCCATTTGTCAGTTATGCAGAGAGGAAGGGAATTAGTGATGAACAGAGGCTGGGCAGAAGGGAAGGTTGCAGTCCAGATCTGAGATCTACAGGCAGAACCAGCACTATCCACATGAGACGCTGCTCTGGTGGTGTTGAAATTCAAAATATGGCTGTGTGTGCTCCCCATGCAGGGCATTGCTCAGATCCTCCTGGGATCCAGAATTGAACAGCTTGACAGTTTCCTTGGGTTCAGCTTCCCGTATCTCTGTGCCCCATTAGGATTCATGACTTGCCCCTTTTCTTGCCAGAATTTTTTCGCGGCAAGTGGTGGCACAATTAACACTGTGAATGTCCATGTTGCTACCTGTAGGTCTACACCCTTGGCTTCTGTTGTTACTGCTGCTGCAGAGCACACATCAGAGCTCCTGGTTTCTGTGCTGTAAGTCTATCACGGCGTCACATAAACCAGTCTGTGGTTTTCTTGAAAATAGCTCGGCTACTGTCATGGCTGGAAAAAGATTATACTGTGGGAAGACAGCATGAAACCAGGAGCTGAACCCTGCATCAGAAGGATGAAAACTGTGTGACAGTGACTGTAGTGGTGTAAACTTGGCTCCTCTTTCCAAATACAGCTCCCCCTGAAGTGATTGCAGTGATGTAAACAGAAGGAAACTACAGGTTTGCTGGGGTGTGTGTGTAATACCTCACTAAATTCCCCTGCTTAACTTAGCAGCATCTTAACCTCCAGCTTCTCCCTGGTATATATTTTGATGAAAATCCCTCAGTCCCAGTCTCATGCCACCTTTGCTGCTGCTGATGACTTCAGTGTTGTTCCTGTAGCTCATCCCAAACCTAGTCAAATATTTCCAGAGAAGGGTTTAATTATAGAGCATTCTTCCCATGTTTTATGACATTAGCTAAGAGTGAGTTCCCATCCAAGAACTGAAGAGCCCACATTTGTTTGATTATCCACTGTAATGTTTGTTTTTCTTCCCATCAGACAGAAATGGGCTTGTCGCAGCACATGTCACTCTAGGGGCAGGGAGGTGTGGGTGAAAGGAGCATGTTAGCACATAACTCCTCGAATGAGTTGAAGCAGTGTTAATAATCCCATGCACAATCCTGAGGACCTTCCTGGAACCTCTCTCTAAGGCACAGTTTCCTTCTGGGTATCCAATATTCCATCAGTGAGGAAGGAAAATGATGTCTGCAAAGGTGCTAATTGCTCATGTTTATCAAAAGTCCAAGAGTCTGCAAAAAGGTGGGGGGACATTTACAGCTAGGAAACTTCTCTTTGCCCAGCCACTTCTGAGAACTCGGCCAAGGTGATTTATGGCCCCATTCACCAGTGAATGCTTCACGCAGGGCTGGGTTTTTCTTTTAAGCAGTTGAATGTTTAGTATAGAAATGATTAGAAGTGACTAGACTAGTGTATGACTCAGAGGCTGTAATAATGAACAGAACATGCAAATAGCCATTTATAAATGACAAAAGCTGCAATAAATTAATACTCCACAGCTCGACTCTAAAAAAGTTAGAAAGCAAAGAGCAGGCAATTTAGGTAAAGGAGATTAGCAGAGACTGCTAATCTAGCTGAAGTTGGCATCTCAGTACTTGTAGCGTTGCAAGATGTGAGAGAAGGATTATCCATAGTTGGGCTTTATTGAGAGAAGTCATCAGCAGTAGGCTGATAGTTGTGACATTTCATCGCCCAGATCTGGTATGATCTGAGTCCTCTTCCTGCCACACCAGTGTCTGACCAATTCCCTGTAAAGGTGATAACAACTTTGAATTTAGTTACAAAAGGATAAGGAATACAAAAAAGCAAAACTGACAAAATTTTAATTTCCAGGTTCTAAGGTATTTGGCTGAAGGAACTCCTGTAGAACTAACCTCTTGGTTGAGGATACAGTCCTGGACACAACTACTAAACTCTCCTTTGACTACTGCTGGCTTAAAAGCATTCCCTATGCAAATACACAGCAGGAGGAAGTCAGTGACTTCTTGCTGCAGGAAAGGTCAGGAAAACTTTCAGTTTTATGAAAACGGTTAGCCATCAAATATTGCTGCCAAAGGCACAAAGCAGAAATACATTTGCAAGTCACTCAGACAAGAAAAGTATTAATAGGTCTTTTTAATACATGGAAGTGTATTCAAGTCATCTTATTCTCATAAAAATAACATTTCAGTTGCTTATAATCCAGGTGAAATGCTGAAGGTCTTTTTGTTGGTTAGTTTATCATTTCTTCAAAAGGGTGTGACAGGTGTTTGGCTAAAAGGAAGATGTTCTCACTTGGTATTGCTGAACCAGGCTGCAGGCTAATAGACTGGTGAAAGGGGTGTCCAGGTTTGGGTAGTGGGGGGCCTCTGTTAGAAGAGGTCAGGGTTGCACCATGCCGGACTCACGCGGCTCTGGCTTGTTCCAGCTGGCTCCGCAGGGCACAGCTGAGCCCAGCAGCAATGCTGGTGGCACCTCTGGAAAAGCATATTTAAGAAAGGGCAAAACCACCAGACATGCAGAGGAGGAGGAAAAAAGAGAGTGCCTATTTTAACAGGCAATAAAATAAATTAATTTTCCCCAAGTTGAGTCTGTTTTGCCTGTGACAGTAATTGGTAAGGGATCTCCCTGTCTTTATCTCAATACACAGTTCAGGTGGTGGCAGCCATATAACCATTGCACGTAATTTTTGGTGTGGAGTAGTGCAAGGCCCCCCCTACTTAGTTTTCTGTATGACCAACATGTTATAAAAAGATCAAGTGCCCAGTGGGTCATTCCAGGACTTACTGTGAATACAGAAGAAAAAAGATCATCATGCTTNACCACCCGCTGACCGATACCCAGCCAGGCCCCAAGCAGCAATCGCTGCCCCCCGGCCAAATCCCCCAGTTTCTATATTGAGCGTGACACCATATGGTATGGAATAGCCCTGTGGCCAGTTTGGGTCAGCTGTCCTGCCTATGCTCCCTCCCAGCTTCTTGTGCACCCAGCAGAGCATGGGAAGCTGAAAAGTCCTTGACTAGACTAAACACTACTGAGCAACAACTGAAACATCAGCGTGTTACCAGCATTGTTCTCATACTAAGTTCGAAACACAGCACTATAGCAGCTACTAGGAAGAAAATGAACTAAGCTGAAAACAGAACACAGAAGCAAGTGCAAACCTTGCCAAATCGTTGGCGTGGGAGAGAAAATACTTGTTTTCGAAGAAAGATACAGTGCTAAGCAGTTGGTAAACTTAGTTTTCAAGCATAGAAGGCATCCCTGCTTTATGTTAATCTACAAATTGAGGCTTAAAAGATTCCACTGATCCTTTCAGAGTGTAGCAGATAACAATGTCAATGACTTGAGAAATAATTTTAAAAAGAGACAGCAAAAATGACACATAGTGAGAAAGGATGAAATGGTATTTTGATTGTTCTTCTCCAAGTTATTTTTCCCCCACTTTATGCCACACAGCCAGAAGTATTAGAACTTATGACAGTGTGTGCGAATAATGGCACAGACAGTCAGACAAGCCTGCTTATCTTTTCTGGCATAATTATACCTGGCATCACCTTCTTGCAAGCCTCTTACTCAGGTTAAATAGCAAAGTTTGGGAAAGGAAAATAGTCAAGTTATATTGCAGCACAGCAGCTGGAGTCCTTATATGAGCCAA
This sequence comes from Scopus umbretta, assembly GCA_013400535.1. Lineage (NCBI taxonomy): Eukaryota > Metazoa > Chordata > Aves > Pelecaniformes > Scopidae > Scopus > Scopus umbretta. The sequence goes on from VZTL01040144.1 coordinate 74,703, forward strand.
ATCACGCAAATTACTAAGTGCCCCTGGCTCCTCTGGGTGGCAAGATGATGCATAATATTCAGAATTTCTTTACACGTCAAGAGCAGCCGACTCAGCACAATCACACAAAGGAGAGATGTCTTCTCCAGGCAGTGAGGCTGTTGCGTCAAGACTAGAAACTGTCTGGAAGGTCCGCTTTAGCTAGCCACAAAATAGTAGTCTGTGTTTAGGGTTTGTTGAATGATGCACAGTCAGTTGCATGGTTGGCTCCATAGTGGGACTTGAGTGCCTGAGTCCAAAAGCCCCAGGCAGCCCAGGTATCTGTGTGTTCTCAGCCTCTGCCTTGGGGCTGTGGTGCTGGGATGCCCAAGAGCGAGGGATTGCGGTATTGAAATGTGGGACTTATGGCTTCATCTTCCCTGAAATCCCATAGCATCCAAAACTACTTTCTGTGCAGGTACATCCTGCCATGTACAATGTTTTCCCTCATACTGGCATGGGCCGTGGACCCTGCTGGGCACAGATAATGGCCTATAACAAAGCCAGACAATTGCAGTGTAGTGTTTCCTGTTGTCCAGTGATACACTGCATTTATTATAGCCACAGATAATCATAGTGGTGATGTAAGGGACCGCAAAGCAGCGCAGTCCTACCATGTGGAACATGCTTCTTATGAAAGCTGTGCTACCCAGAGAGGCTGCATCCCTCTTCACTCTTCGAGGAAGCCTGGTGCTGGTTGTATTTAATTTAATGCTGAAAGCCTAGTCATGGGTTTTGTAGCTCACATACTTCTCTAAAAGGTAAATAAGCAGGAGACGCATGTGGTACTAGCAACTTCTAGCACAGCTCCTCTTGGATGCCTTGAGGTTGTCCCTGCAGAGGTGCATCATGTCTGATTCTTTCAGTCCTGGCCACGAGCTGTGCCTCACCTGTGCCTTTGCTGAGGACATGTGTGTTTTAACCTGGCCTTTATCTCTTTTGTATCTAAAGCTCTAGAGAGCTCTTCCATGGGTTTACTTGAGTAATTCCTCCATTAACCTTGTACAGAATCATTCTCATTCCCCTGATTCCCTGGGCTGTAGCACGGTTTCTATCAAGAGGTAAAAGCTGGCATAGGTGTAAGCATCAGATGGGCTTGTGAGGTTCGGTAGATGACATGTAAAGGGCAAACTGTGGTTCATTTGAGACGAGCTAGGTCCAGGTTTGGGTCCTTGCACCCTCATCCTGTACACTTTATTCCTTGTGTGCTCCCTGCAATTGCTGTTGGGAAGCAACTCGTCCCTGAAGGATGGGTATGTCAGTCTGGCCAGGGGAAAGCAGTGACTGTCTATGTACAGAGATTTCATCAAAAACTGAGAAACATTTATAATAGTCATGTTCTGAATCAGTTTCCAAAATTCTTGCATTAAGGATTTCACTGGGAGCCAATTGTGCTAAGCATCTGTCTGACATTTTAACAGGGAGGCAAAGGATAATGCTAAATTTTCTTTTCTTTAACACAAAGCTACATTCTTATTTGGTGTAAATGGAGAAGACTCACAGAATTAAGAGGTGGAATATACCTATTACGTCATCTCATCCTCTCCCCTGCCAGCAAAGGACTTTTCCTAAAGTATCTTCCTAAGAATATTAATGAGTTTAGTTACAAGTAGTAACTCTAGATTCAAGTAGTAGGGCGATGCTGCTTTCCTGGGGGAGGCTATTCCAGGGTCTAATGAGTTTTGGTCTTGGGTACCTTTCCTTGTCTCAGAGCTTTTTCTGCCACTTTAATTAATGAGGTTTTGCTTTAGTACTACAATACTTTTCTGATTTTTACTGTTTTTTTATGTGAGAAAAACCTACTGTGTTTGCAGCTAAGGCAAAACATCTCTTGAATTCCCTGAATAATGATTGGGAAAAGACTTTGGTGCATGAACTCAGAGCAGCTCTGACTCATTCTGGTACCCAGCCTTTAGCTCCTGTGGGGACCAGCAGGTCCTGCTGGCAAGGCATTTCTGCTCAGGTGGGCAGTCTGCATCACGCTGCCTGGAAATCTCTTTCAGCCATACTTTTCTTTCTTCTCTGGCATATGAGCATAGGGATTAAATGGGTACCTGATCTCCAGCAAAACAGTCAATGCCCTCGTGCTACCTTGTGCTGAGGTCTGCAACGCTTGAGGAATGGGCTTCACAGGGCATTTGGGACTTCCTCCATTCCCACTAAAATGTCCAACTAAGCTGCGTGGAAGTAAGATCAGTGTCAGGGTAGGTCCAGACCTATATGCGCAAGCACCCACTTCCCAGCCCACCACGCAAGTCAGCATTAGAGATGACGTGAGGCACAGAGCGGAGCCCAAGCACAGAAGTAGAGTGAGGTCCAACTACAAAGTCCAAACTGCCGTGCCAATGGACTGCAGAGGCTCCGGCCGTAAGTACATATTGCTGGCAGGACAACACCAGTGAGAAAAACAGTCCCCAAGCAGTAAATATGGGCAAAGTTCTCGATATAATGGAAAAATACAGATGCATCTGTATTAGAGTCTAAGACCTCTCTACAAGAGCTATTTCTAACCCCCGCATTTCCTGTTCGTGTGGCTTTCCTAGAAATGGATACCGTGTCCTTGTTAAAGGACTCATCTGGGGCCTCTGGCTGTACTGCCTTTCCCTCACCTGCTTGGATGCCCATTTATTCCTGGAACTACAGCATCCAGAAAATAGCACTTTACAGACCTCTCACTAAATTCTGTGGTTGAAAAGCAATGCAAATGAGCTATGGAAGTAAGCGTATGGAGATACTCTCTGCTTTCAGTGTACAATTAATAAATGGGGTCATTTGGGATCCAGCTTTGCAGAATGATCTTATGCATGTTATTTGTCTACTGTCTGGCTTTTTATGTGACATGATTTCTTAGTGTAGAACATAGCTGGTGTTTCTAACATAGGTTTTCTGAAAAGTGCTGGTCTTTAAATCTTTCTAAAATCTCCGTTTGTCAAATTTTCCGAATTTAGCAAAACATTTGAGATTTTTTTTTTATGTTAATAGGGTTAAAGTACTTAAAATCTTACCAAAAAAATTTTTAACATTTTTTGTTTCTTTCAACTGGAAGTTTTTGTAAATGAAAACTGCAGATTTGCAAGAGCACTGTTTTTGAAAATTATCAACCATTTCAAGTATCTTCAGCCACTTTACCCCTCTCCCATTTACCTTTGAACTATTTGGCTGATTCCTACCCAGTTTGAGGGAGGAGTAGAAGTTGTGGAGATAACATACAGGTCCATCAAAACAGGTCACAGCTGAAGGTTAGGCACCAAAGAGCCTGGAAGGAGCAGAGGGAGCATGAGAGCGAGCACGGCCATGACTTCTGCTAGTAGCCTGGCACAGTGGTGGGCTGTAAAGTGTGTTTACCAGGGTTGCATCCCTTCACCACTGCATTTCCCTTCTCAGTTTCCTTCTCAATGCATGTTGGAATAGAGGGCAAGTTTTTCTGGAAAGAGACATCTTTTTCAGTGCACCTTTACAGCACCCAGTTTCACACACTTCCAATTTCAGTTGACTGCTGCCATAAATAACAGTCATACGGACCACTGGCCTGATCCATTTTTGTATAGCAGGGATTTTCTTGGTTTGTCTTCTGTTTTTCTTTTTACTACTGGTAATTCAAATTACTGTAATCACTGAAAATGATGGATCTGTCCTTGTTAGATTTTTTTTCCCAGCTCCTTTGTGAACACTTCTCTCTGTTGTGCTGGTAACACTCATCTGTATGCAACTTTCCTTACATTTTGGCAGACATTGGGAATTTCAGCAGCAATAAATTTAAATGGATAGAATTAAGAAAGAAGACAGCATTTTGGAACAGAGAGCAAGGGTTTTTTTGCTGAGTCTGTTTTGTTTTTTTCTAGATACATTATCTATGAACTCTCACCTGGGACTGCTTTTATATATATTAAAAAAAAATCATGTGCTTAAGTGTCTATAGACTGTACCTGGAATTGAAAGTAGATTTCTGTTCCAGTCATATTTCTCAGTTGTCTGTCCCTGAAAGGAGCTCTCAAGATCAAGCTCTGACTTGTCTTATTTTTATTTCCCTGGGCTTTTGTTTGCAATTTAGACAATAATTAGCATTTTGTTTACAGTAAACACTTGGAATATGCATGAAATAGCCATTTCTCCCTTTCTTCTGATAACTAGAAAGACATCATTTGTGGGTGCCAGTAGCATAAATCCACTTTCTTGGGGTTACACTAACTTGTGGTAGCTGAACATGTGACCTGAGAAGTCCCTCCTGCACCCCAAGCCAGGGTGCATGCAACATGCCACCTTTTGTTTCATGACCTTCCTTCAGATGATCCCTCTTAACAGGGAAACAGTACACATCCCTGTGCACTAGGCAAGGAAAATGCCGTGGGCAGCTTTCTAATCCCCCACCAAAGCTGGAGACAGCACCTACTATATCAGCTGCTGCTCTCCTGGCACAGCTCCCTCCAGGCTCTGGCCTTGTCCAGTTTATGACAACGCCAACCGTGGGTTGCCTCTTGCTCCCTGGGGAGCCCCTTCCCTGCTCCAGCAGATCTTACCAGTAGGAATATTTTCCAGAGGCACAGCCTGAGCTGTTCCCACCTTTGCTCCTAGCTGTGCCCAGTTGCTTTGAGTATGGTTTTCACATAAGATGCTTTTAAGCAAAAGTGTTGTAGCCTGGTAGGACCAAAGGAAATATTTTTAGCAGTTCTGAAAAGAATTAATGGTTGAAGGAGATAAAAAAAAAAAACTTGGGAGGAATTGCTATCCATAAGGACTTGGAAGCACTTGGAGACTGGCTCTTGTTCCCGTATGGGAACTCCGTCTGGCTCCTAAGTCTGATGAGAAAGCAGAAGACTCTTGTCTGCAGTGCAGCGATTCGGCGCATCTCCTGGTTTTTGTCCTTGCTTTTCATTCTGTGTACAGCTGGATCTTCACAATGTGAACCAGTATAAATGCACTGACATCATCTGAGCTATGCCAATTTACACCAGGGTCCTTTCATCTATATCAAGGGTCTGTTAGTGGTCCTTACCTGCATATGGTAGGTGAATGTTGCATGGTCTGAGACCGATGGACCAACTGCACTTTTGAATCTGATGTAGTGCTCCTATTTTCATGTCGTGCTTGTCATGGTAGTGCTCAAGTATGGTCTAGAAGTGCAACACAATGGTTGTTGTCACCTACATGTGAAGTTTTCACGATACCTTATTTTTCCTGGACTGTAGTGTACTATGTGCTGTCCCTGGGGTGGGCTGTTCTGGTGGTTAAGGAGATGGACTAGGATGAGATATAGGTTCCTTCCCCAGTGTCTCTCTCTTTGTCTGCTGGTTCCCCTTCCGGTTCCCTTAAAAAGTAAATAAGAACATCCACCTGCTGCGTTACCAAGTGTGTCTCAATCCTAAGCCTTTTAGGGCTTGGTGTACCTATTCTTTTGTGGTTAGGGGTCAAATGCAAAATGTGATGATGTTCTGATTTTGACTGGAAAATCTTCTGACCAGTTTCATCCTTCCAGAAAAGGACTGTATTGTGTCAGTGGTGACACTGGAAGTTCATGGGCAAAAGAGATACGAGGATGAAGATGGCGACCCTGCATTGAGCATGGGATGGCAAATAGAAGACCAGTTTTGCAATGTTGTCACTGTTGCCATGAGTGCCAAAAGGGTGGGCACTCAAAGAACCAAGCTCCTTGCCTCTCAAGGAAGCATTTTGCTTTGTTTGATCTTGTTTTCATCCCGAGTGATCTTTAATCACATCAGCATATTTAATTAGGCATTATCCGAAAAATTGTATTTATCTATTCCTTCATCTGAGGATACTGAATCTGTAACTTTATGAGACAAAAATGTTTGTTTGGTTTTTTGGTATTAATCCACATAAAAATTACCCTCTGAAGAAGAGCAAAATGTGTGCTGGAATGAGAGGAAAGAGTAAGCGAAGCTGTGGTGCAATACCCAGGAGCTCTGCTTCAGGTCTGCAGGCTGCATCTGCAAACAGCAGCAGTGAAAACAATAGCCCAGTTCTTTTTGTGATATGTGAAGTGCAATTATGAGGTGAAATATGAAGCTGGTATCTTAATATCTTAACGATACTGAATTTATTTTCAAAGTTAAGCTGCGCAGAATGAATCATTTATCAGTGGGCCATATGGAAAGGCACTTATCTAAACCTCCTTCTTAGTCCCAGGTGTGCTTCTCTGGCAAGAACAAATCACACACAGCATTTGGAAGAGAACTTAAATTCCAGATGCGCAATTTTAAAAGATGCATTTGCAAAAATAAAATAAGGCCAAATTCTGCAATATGTTATTTTTCTGCAGCTTCAGTGAAGTTAATGAGGTTCCATGGGGGTACCCAACACAAAATACAACTCAAGGGATCCCCTTTTTTACTGTGTTACTTCAGCTTCATGCCAGCATTAATTTCTGAGGAGCTGGTCTGTCATGGGGAAGATAACCCAACTAAAAGTGTCTACCGTCCAGTTCTTTATGTCCTATTAATAAATATATACAGCAAGAGAGCAGTGAGAAGGGAGTGTTCATATTGATATCATTGCTGATTGATGCAAGGGTGAAAGCAGTAGCCAATCTTTTGGCTGATTTCAGGCATGCAGCTTCTGGAGGTCCCTGACATGAGAAAGATATAGTTACTTTTAACTGGCTGTGATATCCAGTGCTTGCAGCAAAGCAAGCCTTACTGATGAGAATTGCTCTCCTAGGGAAAGCCAGGAGTACCAAGTTTAGAGGTCAAGTCTGTCTTCAGCTCTTCATTGTCTTGTTATCCAGGAAATTAGAAATCACGGAGATGAGTTATATAAAGTCTGATGAAAAAAATCTTGAAAATCACTGCAGTTTTGGTGGAGACTGAAGTTGTCTCTGTGCACAGATCCATTGCAATACTGTCTTCCACTGAACATTTTGTTTTATAGCAACAAAGCAGTGTGGACTTATCAGAAAACCTGGGTGAAGCTGTTGAGTGTTTTCAAAGTACAATCCCTGAGCAGCGTTTGGAAAGACCAGAGAAGAGCCTAGTTAGATATTGCAGCTGAGAGCTGCAGGGTGGACTCCAGCTGTGGAGGGAATATTTACTCGCAGATGCTGACCAGAGGTCCCAAATTGATTGCACAGTGACTGCTGTCAGTCAGAGCCGAGGTTAAATCTCAGATCTCAGCAGCAGAAGGAATCAAGGCCAGTAAATGGAAAGGAAGCAGTGGCTATGTCTGCAGATGATTTGGTGCAACAGAAGCACTTCAGTAGATAAAAACAGTTGATGTTCAGGCCCCTAAACCTCCACTAAATGTATTTGGGGGTTAATTGGCTGGGATTAGTCTGGCTTCCTTCAAGCCAAGCATGTGGCTGGAAGCTACCGGCACGACCAAGTGTTGGTTTGGTCTCATAGCCTGCTACAGCTTGGAGTGCATTTGGTGCACACCTGCAATGGGGCTTCCAGCTTCTAGCCCATGCAATCCCCATGGCAGCGCTCACAACTGAGCTCATGTGCAGTAAGCAGGAATGGTTGAAAGATTTGCTTCAAAACTGTACTGTTGCTCTGAACTGAAACACTGTGGTTGCTATCAATGCAGTAGGGCCAAGCTGTGTGATCTTGTAGAGGAATTTCTAGAGTGGAAATCAATAGATGCAAGTTTTTCCTCTCATTCAGATGGTGAATTGCTGTGTGATTTCAGGGCAGTTAAATAAAGCCTTTTTAACTTGCTTCTCGTAAAGCTTTTGTTCTCACCGTTGTGCTAGGAGAGCGATGGTTACATGGAGGCAGGTACAGAGCATTGAAACCCTTTTGATTTATTCAGTTCTGTTTTCAAGACCAGATAGAAAAAACTCAATTCTTACTTTTGTTGAATGAGTTTTAATTAAAAATATCCAAAGCAGTGCATATTAAGGTAAAATAATTTATAATCAAGGCTCATGACAGTGTTCGGAAGTGGTACTGTGAGGAGGTCTTTTTTATATAGGTGTCTGACTTGCTGGGTCATTACTGGCCACCTTCTGATGCTGGTGACTGTGGAGTGGCATAAACCAAAGTGAGAGGACACAAGAGGAGGAAGATGGTATTGCTAAGTGCCAGAGAGTGGCTGCTAGCTGAAGCCTGCAACTGTAAATGGGATATACTCTTTGCTTGCTGCCATAGAGACAAACCTGCCTTGGTCACCATCAGAAACCATACACACAGCCAGACTGCACTTAATTTGCTGTTTGTTCATCTTCATCCCTGTGTCAGTTTAATCACCACTGAACAGTGCAGGTGACTGTAATTCAAAAGGTATGAGCAAATTTCTGCAGAAAGGCTGAGAAGAAACTTGTATCTTGAGATGCTCTGAAACATCTGTCGGTTGGTTCAGATGATGGGATGGCCTCCAGCAGCCAAATACTAAGCTAAGTGATTCAGAGAAGCCTGACGGGCTACATATCCTGACACCACCAAAATATAATGGAAATTGAATGTCTGACTGCCTTTAAGTCATTTGAAAATCACAGTTCTGTTATACTTATGAGACTGTCTGCACCATGCTTACAGAGGCACCAAGCAGGCTCTCCATGAGTTCCCTCCCATCCAGAGTTGTCTAGCAATACTCATACAGGATTATACGCAAAAGAATAAGCTTTGCTCTTGGCAGAGCTTATTAGTTTTGTCACTATGCAAAACTAATTTTCATTTAAACTCCAGCTGTTTTATCTGTGTGAAGACTCATGGTGACACAGACTCAGAGGGTAGGCGTATGCTAGCTTGGAGGGCTCTGCTGCATGCTGCAAGAAGTGGACATGGCCAATGTGTAGTAGAGATAATGCTATTAGGCCTGATGATGATCTCCTTCACAGCAATGAGATGACATTGGTATCAGTAGAAGTATGGTTTAAGGAGGAGAGTTAGCTGGGTTATAGTTAGATAATGTCTACCAAAGCAGTAGAAGTGGAATGGAGATCCCCCTGTGTCCCTCACAGGTCAAAGGCTGCTTGCTTTCGTGGCCATGTCTCAGTACCCAGATGGTCCTGACTGCTGTTGGTCTTCCACTTGCATTTTAAGTTTCCTTTCCCTGATTCTGAAAAAAATTCCTTTCCTGAGCCAGCTTAAAAATCCTCCACTTTTTCCTCTTTGTTTGGTTTTTTTGTTTCTTACACATAGTGTAGCCTGGAGACCGTGAGTGACTGATTCCCAAAGAAAAATATCTCTGTTGCCCAAGCCCATAATTTATAGAATGGCTTTTCTGACCAGTTGTGTTTTCCATTTAATATATTTTCTGTTTTTCAAATCTCCCCTTCAAAGCGGAAATGCAGTGTTCCTCAGAGCTGTGATGGGGGAACGCTGCTGAGAGCTCAATTTAAAGGTCAGGGGCCTGGGAGACGGGGCGTTCCTTTGCTTTCTGCTCTAAAATGGGCTGAAGACAACAGTGAGGAAAGAAAGGAGAGGTAAATGCCGTAAGATCATAAACAGCACTGCGCATGCAATCACAAGTCTGCCTCTCACACTGTACATCACCACGGTAGGCTCATTAATGTTTGCTCAAAACGTTTCTGAACCGCCATTTCCCAAAAATCATCTGTTCTCGTGTACAAAAACAAATTAAGTCAGCCTTGCCATTTCCCTGCAGTGCTTTCCCCTGGAAGAAGCCAGCAGTGGGGCAGGTGGCCAGCTGACATCCCATGGCAAGGGTTCTTCGGGCACACTAGGCTATATATTATATGACTCATGCACGGCTGTGGGTCGGGTGCTGCGCTGTGTCGTGCCGCTCAATGCCAGCCAGGGCTGATGTGGAAGGAATGGTCATATGAGGGTTATGATGCTGTGCTCGGCAGCCTGTAACCCATGGTTCCCCTCACAGCCATGGCTTATCTCTCCATGCCCGAGGCATGGTGTGTATAGCTGAAAAGCAAAACAAAACTGTTGCTGCTCTAAACCTTGACATCTTGGGTGTCATTAATGCCCAATTCAAGATACTGGAGATCTGATTTTCTAATAAATTTAGATGCACCTAAAAAGGGTGTAAAACCTGGGGAATCCTCTTTGTTTTCATGGCCTGTTTTTTATTTATACTTCTTTTACATTGCTGTAACAAGGCATTGCATGACCTTAAGCTAATTAAAACTAAGGCCATCTGGCCCTTGTTAGGATGTCCACACGGGCTTGGATCAACATTGCAGAAGAGGGCACTTACCAGCAGACTTGACTATACTCTGTGGCAAAGTATATTCCCCCTTGGAAAGCCGTACGTGTGTGCAGAAATGCAAGAGTCACCAAGCCCGAAGGACAGTAGATGCTGGAGACCTGACTGCAATCCAAGGTGTGCATTGAGATGAAGTTCTCCACATTCCTGCTTTTGCTCCTCAGCCTGTTCCTGCTTCTTTATCCAGTGATGGTGTAACAGCCAAGCCGGAATTTCATTTAGGAGCTATAGCTAGGGATCCACTTCATTTTAGTGTTCCCTAAAAGCCTAAGCAAGGCTCAGGTCTGAGACTTAGGGGCTGGCTGGGAGATGGGAAGTTGGGCTGGGAAACCATCTTTTCAGTAAAGGCAGGCAGCTTTCCTAAAGCACCCTGCCACTCTGCCAGCGTTCCCTGTTAGTACAGGGGCAGTTAATCCAGTTCTGCACAGAATGCCTACAATTAAAAAACCTGATATGTAGTTGGTAAATAGAACTGGTAAGGAAATTATTTTTTCCCTGTATGGAATATGTAGAAGAAAGCAGGGGGGGTTTCAGTCATTAAGGTTATGATTTTTTATAAAGGAAAATGTTTCATTGTAATTAAATTAACATTTTCAGATAAAAAAATTACATTTGAATATTTAAAATACAGTTGTACATCCCGCCTGGGAGGTATTCTTCAATATGATGCTGTTTTTCTATTAAGAGCAACTGCTGACTCTTGAGTAGCCTAGCTAATGGCCTATCACACTAAAACACAGTTTTCTGGTATCTTTATAAAAAGTTTGCGTATAGATATATATAGTCTCCCATGCTGAATTTCAGCTGTGGCCTAATTCGGTCCCACCATATTCAACTGCAGCTGCAGCTGATCTGTTCACATTTGTGACAAGCAAAAATGTAGTATCACACAACAGTGCAGGGAAGTCTGGGGCATGAACCCTAAACCAGAAGTTTGAAGATGGAAGCTGTATTCATACAATTAAGTTTTAAATATGCAAAAATATATAGGCTGCATAGTACAGAAATTATTTTCCTGTAGCTACATACATATTAATTTATATTCTTGAAAAAAAAACAAACCTAAGACAGAAGGAAAACAAACCTAACAACGTTTAGTAGACAAATATGCATATAGTTGAAAATGGACTGATTCTACTGCTTCAAATATTCTTACCAAAATGCTCTCAGATTGAAAGATTTTATTCATATTATTTAATCTTTTATCAGTAGAAAAAGGTCAAAAAGAAGTGGCTGTAGTTAGTCACAGAGATTTTTCCTGACTTCAGATATTTTTTGATCATGTCCATAGTGTAGGGACAAATATAAAGACGAAAAAGTGGAAAAAAAAAAAGAAAAAAAAGGCTTTTGCACAGTGTATAACTGGAGGGCTTGATCTAAGGCTCTAAGGAATGGGGCATTATTACATCAGAGGTGGAACAGTTACACATTTGTAATAATTTTACAGCAACACAATATGTTTAGAGTCCTCCCAATGAATAATGTTATTTTGTTCTCATTAAAGCCTTGCACTGCATGTCTCCCATTACACTGGAATGAGGGACAAGTCATCTGGTTAGACTCCACTGTCCTAATGAGTCTTCAATCCTGACTCAGCCTTGCTGGTCCTGACTGCAGGCTGCCAGCAGCCACCCTACTTCTTGCTAACCTCCATAAAGTCACTGCGGTGAAAATCATGTGGGCTTGATCTAAAACACAGCCCCTGAGCCCTGAAGCTATGAGAAAATTACTCTTAGCAATGTTAGGACCAAGTATCTGTTATGGTATGTCTCTGAATCTAGTAGGTGACGTGCACATCAGGCTGTCTACTGATGGTCAGGGTTACCTTTCCCTGCTGAAACAGAAAAATGGCTTTGGTGAAGAGTAAGAAACTGTTGTCTGCCTATTCCCTTGAACCCTGCTTTTCCAAAGTCCTTGTGCGATCAGGATTTCCTCTGTCACTTTGAGCCTTTCAACTGGTACTTGTTATGTGTTTCACAACATGTGTGGTTGTCTTCCAGTCCATCGTTAGTACATGGCAGGAAGGGATCCTTGCGAGTGAGGGGGTTACATCAAACAATCAACTGGAAAGCATTTTCTGCATAATGGTGGAGAAGCTACTTGATTTTCTGTACTACTTTTATTTGTTTGGAACATAATTTTATCTTGACAAACACAATCTCTTCCTTTTCTTTGTCTGACTGCAGTTCCTTTCCCCATGTCGTGCAGGAGCATGACCACCCCATGGCTTGCCCTCCCCAAAGTTTCCTCTGGAAAGGCACTTACACCCTGTTAATGTGCTCTCAGTATCCATTTGTTCTTCACAACACATTGGCAGCTGAATGGGATGTATGTAGGGGTTTTTTCCCTATCCCCTCTTTCAGTTTTCTCTGTTTCCTTCCAATTTTTTCTTTAGGAGAGGAAAACTAATTCTGATATTGACTTAATTGAAAGAGGAAACTGAAGCCTGTTGATTTAGTAGGAGTCAGATGCCCAGATGAAGCCCTTCTTTTCTGCCGTGAAGTTGTCACTAATACTGTGCTATATTGTTTTTAAATTTAATTTATGAAATATCACTGAAATTTGGAAGGGCTTGCAGTGACTGGAACTCAGCAAGAAGTAGAAGTTTATGGCCCCTAACAAGAACAAACAGGACCAGAAAATCCTTCATGTTCTCCCAACTAACCATAGAAGCAGCCATTTTTTTTTCTTTTAAATAATCTCAAGGAAAGGTTAGCGAAACATAAATTAGAAAGACTGCTGCTGATTTATTTTTCTGAATAAAAAGGACATTCAGTAGCAGGTCATTTGTTTTTGTTTTCTTTCAGAGAGTAAATGGAAACATATTCTTACCTCACTTTTCTCACAAGTACAGTAGATTTCCTAAGCTTGTGTCAAGGTTTTATTGCCAGGAAAAAGTGGTTGAATATTCAGCATTTGTAATGAGGGCATCATCAGACATGGAATACAGCTGTTAAGGCTGGTACATTCATTTTCTAGGTGCAGGGCTGATTTGGTTAATGATCTTTGAGTGTCACTTTGCGGGACCATTAATTATGAACTATTTTGCACCTATAACCTTCCTTTGGAGGTAATTTTTGGAAAAGGAGTATTTCTGAATGAGAAAGCTCCAAGACTCAATGAACGTGCTAAGAAACCGTGTCAGTTGTGGAGGGAATAGGGAGTTTTATTTAAACACAAGCACTGAATGAGATTGACTGTACCAGATGGGACCACAGGTCTGCTGAGCTTGGTTTCTGGTCTGTGGTAGTATCAGCTCTTTCAAAGGAAATACATGTCAGAATGTTTTTCTGAGTACTAACAGAAGCACTGAACATTCATCCCTCTGACAAATTACAAAGTCAGTATGATCAAGTGGATTACAAATAGGTCTGGAAACTCCTGAGTTCTCATTCTGGCTCTGTCCTTTACTTTCTTCTGTGACCTTAAGCAAATCATTTGAACTTCTCTGAGCCAGATTCATTGCTCCTCTAATTCCATTTGATATAGTAAATGAGGAAGTGTATGTCCCTATATATCTTAATTTTCCTATCTGTAAACGTGGGTGAATGCTTTTGGTATGTAATTATTACCCACGGGTTCTGAGAGATTTCAAATCTTTACAGCACTTTGATGTTAGCGAGCCTATTTGTTGATACATGGAGTATCTGTGTGGTAAGAAATTTTAGAAAAGTTTTAAGCTTTCATCCGAGAGTGGGTGGAAAAACATTGTATGTATATTATATATGTTTAATCTTGTTTTCATCTTTCTTTTAAGTGTCAGCATTTACCTATCATTTTTTGTCCAACCATTACCTGTGTTCTGCTGAAAGACATAACAGCTTCTAGAACTTTGTCTGCCTTGTTAAAAAAAACAGAAGATTGGCCTGAATATTGAAAACCCCTTAAGAAAGTTGGTTTGACTGCAGTACCCGGGTTATCTACACAGCTATGATCAATGAGTGGCAACGATGATAAGGGTAATGTCCATGATGCACTCTGAACACACTAAAAGCTTCACAGACTTATTGCAAGCTCATTTTAATTATTCGCAGCTCTCTTTTCCTGTGGGGAGATAGTTGGCATTGATTTGTAGCTAGAAACATCTTGCTATCATCTGTATGCTGGTTTGGGATGCACATACTTAGCTGGGTGTACCTGTACCAGTAGGTCAGCTCTGTATGGCAGTTGGGTGGTGAGCGCTGTTGGGGTGGCTGGCAGAGACTGCCCGGGCCCTTCAGGGCTGTTGGTGCTCCCGTGGTATTGGGAAACTGAAACTAGGGGTTGTCAGAGCATGTGCTGGCAGTTGTGCTAACATATGAAACCTGTCTTGCTGGGACTATGTATATCCTATGCTGGCAATTTCCTTGTGGGAACATATAACACGTGGCATACTGAGTTATCATGACTTACATGCACGTATGTGGAAGAAAGAACCATTGAGGGCAGACTTTGGCCTGTTCAGGACACTGGTTGAGAGAGTCCCTTGGGAGGCAGTCCTGAAGGGCAAAGGGGTCCGGGAAGGCTGGACACTATTCAAGAAGACAATCTTAGGGGCGCAGGAGCAGGCTGTCCCCATGTGCCGTAAGACGAACTGGCGGGGAAGGCGACCGGCCTGGCTGAACAGGGAGCTTTTGGAGGGACTCAGGGAAAAAAAGGAGAGACTACCACCTTTGGAAGAAGGGGCAGGCAACTCAGGAAGAGTACAGGGATCTCGTTAGGTCATGCAGAGAGGAAATTAGGAAGGCAAAAGCACAGCTAGAACTCAACAACAACTGGCCACCGTTGTGAGATAATAAAAAAAGTTTTTACAAGTACATTAGAAGCAAAAAGGGAGCCACGGAGGATCTCCATCCCTTGTTGGATGCAGGGGGAAACATGGTCAC